>VFSX01000004.1:607500-717500 GCA_016618255.1 Chlamydomonas sp. UWO 241
ACACATACACATGCCCCCACACAGTCGGGCCCCGCCCGCGTGTCCCTGAGGGACATTGGGGTGGTGCTGTGTGCTTGGGTCCCAACAGCACACGCCCTTGCAGGGGCGTGTGCACACTGGTTGCCCGCGGGTGCTGGTGCAAAGGGGGGGGGGGGCAATGTGGGCGTGGCGGTGGGAGCACACACATACACACTCACACACACGCACACACAGATGCGTACGCACACACACACGCACGCACTCGCCCCCCCCACCCACCCACCCCACCACACATGCGCAAGCAGGTGGACGAGCGCTGTCTAGAGCAGCACCTCTCTCTGTCCCCGGTGATTGAGCAAGTCGGACCGCCGGACCTGCTCATTCGCACTTCGGGCGAGGTGTGTGTGTGTGCGTGTCCTGCCTTGTGTGTGCGTGTGTGCATGAGAGAGAGAGAGAGGGACAGAGGGAGAGAGAAAGAGAGACAGAGACAGAGATAGAGATGTTTTACAGGTTTTTACACGTATGCGCCCGGAGGACCCTGTGGCATGATTCAAGGCCTAGAGAGACAGTGAGACAGAGAGAGAGAGAGAGACAAGAGAGAGAGAGAGAGACAACGTCTTGCTGTGGGTGAGGTGGCGTACAGCGAGCTAGTTCCCACCAGCAACATACAGCGAGCTTGTCCCCGCCCCTCTCGCTCCCCCCCCTCCCCTCCCCACTCCCATGTGCGGGTTGGCCTCCCCAACTTCCTGCGGTATGCAGCGGCGTACTCACCCCACCGCCGCCCCCCCTGGAACCGCGCCCCACAGCTCCGCCTCTCCCAACCTGCTGCTGTGGGCGGCGGCGCAACCCCCCCTGTTCCCACCACCGCCGCCACCCCCTCCCCCGCCTCCTTGGAACCACCACCTGCATACGTCTGCTTCTCCAACTTCATGCGATGTACAGCGAGCTTGCTTCAGCCCACCGACGTCGTATCCCCCCCCTCTGCCCTATCCCCCTGCAGGTCCGCGTCTCCAACTTCCTGCTACGGGAGGCGGCGTACAGCGAGCTCGCTCTAGCCCACTGACGTTTCAACCCCTCCCTCCCCCCTCCCCCTGCAGGTCCGCCTCTCCAACTTCCTGCGACGGGAGGCGGCGTACAGCGAGCTTGCTCCCGCCTACCGACGTCTCACCCCCCTCCCCCTGCAGGTCCGCCTCTCCAACTTCCTGCTGTGGGAGGCGGCGTACAGCGAGCTCGTTTTCACTGACGCGTTCTGGCCCGACTTCGACGAGCGTCACCTCACGAGCGCAATACAGGAGTTCCAGTCGCGCGCGCGGCGGTTTGGCGGGCGGGCGGACAGCAGCAGTAGAGACGGCAACTAGAGGCAGCACCGAGCGGATGGAAGGGAGGTGGAGAAAGAGACGCACACCGGTGCACATGGTAGACAAGTTCAGGTCGCGCGCGCGGCTGACTCAGCAGCAGTAGAGACGGCAGGTAGAGGCAAGACCGAGCGCATGAAAGGGGGTGGAGAGAGAGAGAGAGAGGCACACAGGTGCACACAGTAGAGAAGTTCCGGTCCGGTCGCGTACACGCAGTGAACGCGTGTGTGTGTAATTGCTGGGCGCGCGCAAATAGCTAGTGTCTGGAGCATCACCGTGCGAGTGGGGCCCGAGGGAGGGAAGGCTTTGTGAACAAACCATAAACGATGCAGGGGGTGGCGATGGAGCGAACGGCATGGAAGGCTTTGTGAACAAACCATAAACAATGCAGGGGGTGGCGATGGAGCGAACGGCATGGATCTCTTACACAGGGCACCTCTGCCTCCTCACCCGGCGGCCATTGATCGACTGCCCCCCCATCCGCCACTTGCACTCGGCACCCAATTCAGATGTGCAGTCAGCGAGTGGCAAAACCCCATTGCTTCCTGGCTGTTACGGTGCGCAATCAAAATCAGATCCCCCCCCCCCTCCACAGCGTCCCAGCCTGATATGGAATGCAGGCAAACTCTGACCAATGCCCCCCACGCACGCAACCACTAGGCCGCACAGAGCATGTTCAGGCCGCTCAGCGGGCTTGCGTAACCTCATGCCTCTTTGAGGCAGCCGTGAGCTTGTAGAAATCATGCCTAGGGTCGGTCCTCGTCACCCTGTAGAAACGAGCTGATGCACAGCGTCAAGGACTACATCCTGGTCGCGCGCCGCCGCATGCATGCGGTGACAGACTGTAGGGTGCGTAGGAGCCCAACCTGGGACAGCGATCACTGCATGGTGGTACTGTCCATGCGCCTCCGCATGCGAGCCTCCCGCCATGCAGGCGGCTCTCAGCGGCGCGCATGGGACTCTTCACAACTGCGGCGCCCGGCTGTCCGTCGTGAGTTCAACCTCCAGCTGTCCGATCGCTTTGGGCTGCTGGAGGCCGTGCCGCCCGAGGGCGCTGATGCCCAGGCGGAGTACGACGCGATGGCTGCTGCCATTCGCGAGGTGGCCACCAACCACCTCGCTCCACGCGGCAGCCGCCGGCGGCGCGGCTGGCAGTTCACTCTGTCGCAGCGCACCCTCCGGCTCATGGACGCCCGGCAGCGCGCGCACACGGCATGGCTCAGGAGCAAGTCTGCTGCTGCCAAACGAGAGCGCAACCGCGCCAACCGCGCGGCCGACGCAGCTGTGCAGAGAGACAGGGAGAGGTGGATCGGCCAGCAAGTGGCGGAGGCGCAAGACATGCTACGCAAGAAGAATCTGCGCCAGTTTGCGCGCGCGTGCGACAGGCTGGCGGGCCGCAGCCGCAGCCATCAGATCCCACCTGCCATGCGGGACGTCTCGGGCGCGCTGCACAGCGGTCCAGACGGGGTGCTGAAGGCCATGACAGAGTCATTCGACAAGCTATATGGCGGGGAGACCAAGCTCAGCGACGAGACCCTGAACCAGCTGGAGAACGATGTAGCGGCGTTTGAGCTCACACGCGCCACAGAGGTGGACGAGGCGCACGGGCGCCTCCCTTGACCTGGCTGAGACGGAGGCGTGTGTGCGAGCGTTGCGCTCGGCCGCCGCTCCGGGCGGTGACCAGCTGGACGCCATGATGTTGCGGTGCCCACCTGCCATCGCATGGCTCCACCGGGTCATCATCGCCGTATGGCGGTCGGGGAGAGCCACGAGGGAATGGAAAACTGCTATTATCACACCGTTATATAAGGGGAACGGTCCGCGTGACTCCCCTGGTAACTACCGCGGTATAAGCCTTCTCTCTATTGCCGGGAAAGTGTACGCTGCCATACTTCTGCACCGCGTCTCCACGCAGGTTGATGGTCAGTTGCATGAGGCATAGTGTGGTTTCAGAAAAAGCAGAGGCACTGTTGATGCGATTTTTACTCTGCGCTCGCTGAGCGCGGCACATGCCGAGTACAAACAATGCATGGCTGTGGCATTTGTCGACTATTCTAAAGCTTACGATTGCATAAACCGTGCGGCACTGTGGAGAGTCCTTAGATTATATAGTGTTCATCCGCACATTATTGATCTGTTGGAGGATCTTCACACCAACACCGCAGCTGCCGTGCGGCTGGCTGGGAAAATCGGGCACGAATTCCCCGTGTCGTCTGGTGTGCGACAGGGGTGCGTCATTGCTCCTGTGTTGTTCAATGTTTTTATTGACCACATAGTGAAAAAGGCGCTAGACATGATGCCAGAGGGGGCTGGCGTGTCAGTCGTGACCCGAGCCGGCGGCTCTGTGTTGTCGTCGTCGGTTGAGCGCATAGTAATGCTGATGTATGCCGACGATTTATGTTTGTTCTCGCATGACCCAGCTCAGTTGGCGCTTATGCTGAAAATCCTTGACAAAGTGTCCTCTAGCTTTGGCATGCAAATCAACGCCGCCAAGACAGAAGTGATGATTTTGCCAGCAGATTTTGACGCGGATCTGCCCACGTTTGCGCTGATTGGTGGTGAAGTGAAGACCGTCTCTGCATTTAAGTATCTAGGGAGTTGGATAACCCAGAGTGGTGGTGTGGAAAAGGAGATCGGTGTGCGTGTCGGTCGCGCGCTGGGCGTGTTTGCGTCTTTTGATAAGATTTGGGCCAGCAAGAAGATGCAAGTGCAGTCTAAGATGCGGGTTTACAACACTTTCGTGCTGCCCCACTTTCTGTACGGCTGCGAAACATGGGCCCCTACTAAAACACAACTGACTCGATTGGAGGTTGCCCTCTCTAACTGCCTTCGTCGCATTCTGGGTGTGCGCCTGGTCGACCGGCACAGATTAACTTATATTCGGCAGGCGTGCGACACTGAGCCAATTGAGAGCCTTGTGGCAAAGCGATCAATGCAGTGGCTAGGCCATGTGATGCGCATGCCGGCTTCTCGTCTTCCTCGTACGACTTTTGACTGCACAATGGATGTGGCTCGGCAGCAAGGCCGGCCTCCAGCCTCCTCCCGACACTATTTTCTTAAGCTACTGATTCAGCAGCTAGGCGAAACTAGTGGCACTCGTTCTGATTGGAAGACTTTTTCGGACACGGCGTTTGAGCGTGCTCAGGATAGGGTCGGGTGGAGAGCCGTGGTGTACGGTCCGGCTGCCCCTCAGGCGCCGGCCCCTCCACCACGGCGGTCAAGTAGATTGGCAAGCGCCACTTGACCCCCTATCCCCTAGAAGCAGTTAGGACCTATTTTGGAGGCGTCGCACAATAGCTCTCCTTTTTGCTCTGGGACTACACGTTGGCAGGCAGCCGGCTGGTGGCTACCGCCCCTCACAAGTAATTGTTAGGGCCAGAACTGGACTTGGGTCTAGGCGGTGGTACTAGGACTAGAGGTAGTCTTTGCTGGAAAGCCGATGTAACTGTAACTGTAACTGCAGCTTTGAGAGGCATGCACTTCCTCAAAGCCTACAAAGTGCCAGGAGTATTGTGAGCCGGGTGTGCCCCAAGCCTCCTTCAGGTGGTTGTGGTCCCCGTCAAAGGCAAAGTCCGGCCTTTTCAAACAGCCTGGCCTGTGCACATCGCACCCATGAACAAGCATGCGCCACCATGCACGCAAGCATCAGAGCATGCGCCGGCAGGTGGGGCCACCAGTTGCCAGGGTTGCACGGTACGTGGCACCGTACCGCGCCACGTACCGTGCAACCCGGGCTCAGAGTCACTGCCCGTCCCTCTCCCTCACTGTTACTTGTGTCGCTCTCCCTCACTGTTACTTGGCGCCATGCGTTGCTATGGCTGGCCGGGCTCTTAAAAGGGACATGCACGTCGAAGGGAGGTCATGTACGCGGAACTGGGACCAACATGACCAGCGCCTGTCAAGCTCCCCTCCCGGCACACCAACGCACACCGTGGCCATTTGTGAGGCCTGCACGGCGTGCATGGGGAGGCGAACGCACGCTCACATGAGAATTGTCCATTGCTGCGGTGCGCCTAGCTGCGCGGGGTTAGGCTTGGCCGCCAAGTCGTCTTGGTCCTTAGAGAGCTCCCCGGTTCAGCCAAAACGTAAAACCGGGATTCAAGCTGGTTTCTGGGCCCATGTCACTTCGAACAAGCTGCGACTTATTTTGAAATGAATTACTGTTGAATTTTGGAGCGGGATGCGCATGCACACTGAACGACACTTCGGACACACTGGATGGCCGCCGACACAGCGATAATTTCGTGTAGGTGGCTGCTGAAAAGCAGAGACGTTCAAATTGAGAAAGGCCCGCCACTGCCTACTCGATAGCTACTCGTATGCCTAAAAGCACTAATGATTTGTCATCGATAAGTTTTTTTGTTCTGGTTTCAAGTAGGGGAGCAGTCTGGTTAGGGGAAGAAGCTATACATTGCGACGAGGTGCCAAACACAGTTGGCGGATGCTCTTCATGTTCACATCACTCATAGCCTCATTTTTGTGCATAAGCCGTGAGCATAAAAGTGTCGCGCACCCCGGCGGGCATGCGCCAACCGCACTGCCATGCCTTGCGTGCTGCGGCCAGAAACTTATCGAACTCCGGGAACGCGCGCACATTCTCAAAGGCTTCGAATATCCAGGAGCACATTTCGTTAACGGTTATGCCCCACGACTCGTTAAAACGCACATTGTCGTCGATGCTAAAACGCACATTGTCAAGTGGTTGCTGCATGGACAGCCGCACGTGCTCCACCAGCTCACCCAGCGTGAGCGGGCCCGTGAGCTCCAGTGGGATCTGGTAGATGCCGCTGTATTGCTTGAGCAGCACGATCTTGCCATGCGGAAGCATAACGCTGTCCCGCACCATGGCGGAGAGCTCAAGATAAATGGTCTCTCCACCACCATTCAAGCTCGCATCTGCATTGACGTTCGTTGCCCACATGATGTTGCCCGAGTCCATCGTCCGTATAAGCGGGCCCTTCTCCAATAGGTCCATCACCTGCCAGCGAAGCTTTTGGCAACGCAAGGCCACCACAAGGGGGGGGGGAGGTTCAACCAACAGGTTGTGGGCAGGTACGGACTCGTGCTTGTGTGCACGCATACGATGCTCATACGACTTTCTTATGTCCACATTTGCCTAGGTTCACGGGGCAGAACACGCCAAGGAGGCGGATGACACACCATGCCGAGCACGCTTTCCATAGCACCCCACCCTACCCTACTCCGGCTGCATACACGGCATACTCACCTTGCGCAGCTGCGTGAAGACCACGTACAGCTCCTCCTGAATCCCTGCCTGCATCTCCTGTTGAGGATGGTGCCATACAAGAATTTGTCGGGGTTGGCAGTGATGTTTTTACAAGGGGGGGGGGGAGACAGCAAAAGGAATAGGCTGGACAGGCCCTGAGGGGGTCTGATTTGCAGCTCAGACTTGCAGCACGACTCAGACTCACCAGCATGACACTGTTGTGGTCGAGCCCATTCGCACGGCTCGAAGCCATACGCTCATCGACGAGGCGCTTGAATGATGATGAGAGTTTTACAATCCACTTCTGGCGGTCACACGTACGGTTCCAAAGCTCCAGTGGGACTTAGAGAAACAAGGCTCAAGGCCCACAAAAGGTCAAGCTACAAGTAGCCCACGGTAACGCCATCCACACTTGGTGGCGGGCGCCAAGCAAGCAGCACCACTGTGCAGGCTGCACACCCAGCCCCTCAAATGGCCAGAGGGCGGACCCAAGGTATAAAACCATGAAGGGACCAAAAAGCCCTCCCCCAGACCACCGGAAGCGGGGCTAGTAGCACACCCGCCGCAGCACTCTACTCAGCGACCACACCGCACCCGCCACCGCACGCGTGTGGCGCCACCTCCCCTTCAAAAACACCCCCAGAGGGAATGCCATCTAGCAAGCAGGTGCATGCACCCGCTCGCCGTCAACGACGAGGCGCGCGCGGTGGAACTTGAAGGTCTCGGCTGGCACGGCGACATTGAGCGATGTGACGCAATCGCAGGCAGAGGCAATCCACTCCGTCCCTGATGAACGCACCTCCTCCAAGCTGAGCCATGTAGCGGCGGGGTTCCGGCGGCGTAGGCCAACAACGGTAGCGAAGAGGTCAGCCGCACGCAGCGGGGGCAGGTCGACAACATCGCCCGGCAACGCGCTCAAGTCAGCAGGCTTGCTCTCAGACCTTTGCGCGTGCGTGGAATGTGTGCTTGGAGTGGGGGGGGATGTGCTCGGAAGTGAAGTGGGGGAGGGGTGCGACTGTGTAGATGTCGCGTCCCTTAACGTTGTTGGATGCACCTCATTGCTGCCTACCTGGCCGGCTGAAACGTTTCTTTGATAGAGACCTGGCGCATAGCCTTTCCGCCGACCGCAGCGCTCGGGCCAGCGGGCCGCCCATGCTTCGCGCCACCCGTCTGTTGCTGCCCCTGTTGGTGTCGTCTCGCCTGCTCCTTGAACCACGATGCATTGTGTAGCAATGGCCGGCCCACACCGATCCATTCTTTGCGGTTCGTGTCAAATACGTGCTTGCGATAAATGGGAGGGTTTGCTATGCGCAGAACCTGTGCGCGCAAGGGGCGTCAAGCATTGGGATTAAGGCAACCTTAATGGACTGAGATGGCACAGTCCCCATGCCTTTTCCTTGGCGCCAAGGCGCCAACCCCCCGCCGAACATCTTAACCATAATGAAAATAGACGAAACTGAACATATATGTTCATGGGGTGTAGATGTGCCACGGGCATCGCGGGCGACCTTAGATTGTAAGGTTTGCGATTTAGCGGGTGTGTGGAAAGTGTGGACTGTTTCCCGATTTGCAACGCGCTGCGACCATTCCCGACGGCCCCCCGCGCGCAGAGGGACGTGTGGTGCATGCTGGCATCGGATAATGCTGGGTGGGGGTGGTGACGGGGCGTACAGGCACGCCTTCGGAGTGAAATGGTCCCTGAACATGTCGGCACTGCTGGCGGGGGCCGAGCCAAGTGGAACCTTTTCAGCCATCGTGAAAATCGACGAAATTGAAACCGCGTGTTCCTGGGGTGTAATTGTGCTATGGGCGACGCGGGTGACCTTAACTTTTGAGGTTTGCGATTTTGCGGGGGTGTTGAAAGTGTGGACATTTTTTCGACATTTCCGCGATCTGTAGCGCCCTCCACGCATTCCCCGACGTCCCCCTCGCGCCCACGGACGTGTGGCACATGCTGGCAGTGTAGAATGCCGCCGGGGTGCGGCCAGGCACGCTTTGGGAGTGAACTGGAGCCCAAACAGGCTTCAACGTCACGCCACTCAGGGAGGCCTTAACCATTCTGAAATCGTGAGAAAACTGGCAGGCGTGCTAGTCGACATATATTGAAGCCATGCACAAAGCGGCGACCTTGGATTTGGCGGTTTGCGGTGCGCTTGCATGCGCCATGCAAGGCCCACGCATGCTGTTGGGTGTGCTCATGCATCTCACGCATGGTGCAATTAGAAGCTCCACTAGTAAGCGCTTCATCCCAGCTTTCCAACGCACGTCGAAACGCGGAGATCCATTGCGTGTGGAGGGAGTTATGGCTGCTCTTGTGCAGCTGTTGTTGCGCGCATGCTGCCTGAGATCAGCACCATGTCACCAGCTACGCACTCACCACCTCCAATCGCGCCCTACATCACAACTATGATCAACCGAAGGCCTGGGGAGCCCGTGCGCGCTTCCCTGCTGCTGCGTGCGATGGGCACGACACTCGCGATGCTGAGTTCGAAGCTCGGCGATCCGCAGCGCCGGCTCCCCGCAGCTCCTAGGATCGGCTGCTTCTATGCCCATGGGTTAATGGCGAAGCCTCTGGGAGGACCGGGAGGCGGCGCAGGGGGCCGGGCGGGCATCTCCCAATGTGGTCTGACAACAATCATTCGCCAGACGTCCCCGCACGCTCAGTGCGCCACGTCCAGCCCCCTAGCTCAGTCCCATGATAGCCAAGGGTGTCAGCTACGCAGCGCACTCGGGGGCAGGTCGCGGGGTGGAGGAGGGAGTGCGCTAGATGTTCGGCCGCGTGGGAGGTGCAATAGTGGGATTTTCCAGTGAAGGGGGAAAATGTATGGGGACTGTGCTGAGATGGGGTGCCATCTGAATCTGATTGGGGAGCAAGACAAAACACGTCAGAGAGCCAAACACGTCAGAGAGCCCCCACATTTCTTGCCCCGTCCGTGCCTGCACTCTTATTTAAGACATGCATCCATGGAAACACAGATTCAAGGGCCCTTGATAACGCACGCCTCGGCGTGCGTTATCTTTTTTTTGTACGTGCCGTACACGAGTGAGGCACCTTATCCGTGCTCATGGGTGCTTTCTTGTACTTGCTGGCACTCCACTCGCCCATCATGTTGCAATATTCCTGAGGCGTTGGGGGTCGGAAAGAGCGTCGAGAGTTGGAAAATGCGAAAGTCAAGCGACAGGTGGGTCGAGCACGCTGCACGCGCCCTTCCCACGCCACCCCTTGCATACCTCACGAATCGACACGGCATGCGGTGGTCGGGAGGGGAATCAGGGCAATGCGTGGGCAGGGCAATGCGTGGAGACCCATATGCCTTCAATAGCAGACACAGGACTCGCGCCGGAACGATAGCGCCTTGGCACGTGTCCCCAAGGCGCGAGGGCCATGCTGGTGCTGTTTGCAGCCCTGCGAGCCTGCTCTCTTGGGAGGGGGGCGTTAAGTGGGACGAAATAGCGGCCCGGTCTGGGCAGGGGCCCCTGGGTCTGGGTCACGACCATTCTCAACACTGCCTGCCAAGCCCCCCTCCCTAACGCATACCTTCGCCATGGTAGGGCGCACGGACGGGCATGGGGAGGGCGCGCGTTCCCCCCGACTTGCACGCCCACCTCATTGCTATCCATTGCGGCTGTGGTGCGCTGCGCGGCGATAGGCATGGTTTTGCGAAGGTGTGTCTTAGGAGCTGTTTGTGACACGCTTGGTCAAGCTTGTGGCGCGCCCCCTGTTGGAACGAGAGTGTGAACTATTATGGACCAGCCCAGCCTTTTAACTTTAAAACAGCTGCTGAAATTTGGAGTGGGGGAGTGAGAGCTGAGGACCAGATCTACGGCGCAACCTCACAAGGACGCCACACCAGCAGTATACCAGCCTGGGGCGACTCTTAGGACAAAGCCTCGTCACCACGTGCGCGGCTGGGGGGGCGGGAGGCGGGGTGTCTCGTGGGGTATTCTTTCGAATGCGTGTTACAACGAAGGGGGGAACGAAGCAACGCGGCATGTGTGCACTTTTTGCTTGCCGAGAGTCCGCTTTGTGTTCTGATAAATCCACACAATGTCGAGGTCTGGAGCTCCGGGCGGGTGATCCGTGTAAGACGCTGCACCAGGGGCCAGTCCCTGAGTGGCCCTCCCTGCTCGTGATGGTGCCTCTTCTGATGGGCCATCCTCTGAATGGTCGTGCCGTGTCGTGCCGTGCGCTGACCAAACGCCACACGCCATGGATCGAATGCGCCACCAAAGGCGTCCGACGGACTGTGAAATCGACCACGCCGCGCCATCAAAACCCGAATTGCGCGTCGAGCTCGGCCGCCAGGGCGTGGTCGTGGTCAGGGTCGCACTCGGGGTCATGCTCCGACGGCAGCGCCTGCTCCGCTGGCTCCTGCTCTGCTGGCGGCCCGTGCTCCACGCCACCGCGGCGCGCGGCGCGCGGCGCCAGCGGCGGCGCGGCCGTGGCCTCCGGCGGCAGCCGCGCGCGGCGCGGCGGCGCCGCGTCCGCCTCCTGCTGCTGCTGCTCCGCTTCGGCCCCGGCGCCAGCTGCGCGCCGCCCCCGCCCCCGCCCGCGCCCCCGCCCGCGTACCCGCCCCTGCGGAGACGGCTGCGCGCCGCGCCGCCGCTGCCGCGCGCACCCCGCGTCCCCCTCCCCATCCGCCGCCTCGCCCTGCCCCTGCGCCTGCTCCTCCCGCCCGCTCCCCCCCTCCTCCCGCCCGCTTCTTTCAGCCTCCCCGCGCCGCGCGCCCCGCCGCGCGGCCGGCGGCGGGCCGCCAGAGGCGTCGCTCCCAACGTCCGCACACCCCTCCCCCTGCCGCGCGCCCCGCCGCGTGGCCAGCGGCGCGCCGCCAGCGGCGCCCGCGCCTGCGCGCCCGCGCGCCGCCTGCCCCGACCCGGCTGGTGCCCCTCCATGCTCAGTGTCCAGCAGGCCCATCTGGGCAGACAGCCACATCTCCTGGATCGCGTCCGCCTCGCGCGCGCGCTCCGCCTGCGTGCGCATATGGGGGGTAGGGTATAGAAACCCTCAGGGTCGTGGCCTGGGGTTAAGGGCTTCGGGTTGGGGGCTTCGGGTTGAGGGCTCAAGGTAAAGGGTTTGAGGTTAAGGGCTTCGGGTTGGGGGCTTCGGGTTGAGGGCTCAAGGTAAAGGGTTTGAGGTTAAGGGCTTGGGGTTTGGGGCTTGGCGCGCGCTCCGCCTGCGTGCGCACGCATCGGTAAGTGGGGTTTGGGGTTCAGGGTTGAGGGCTTGAGGTTTCGGGTTTCGGGTTTCGGGTTTCGGGCTTTGGGCTTCGGAGTGCACGCTCCACCTGTGTGCGCATGGGGGTGTGGGGTTTGGAATTCAGGGTTCAAGGCTTAGGGTTTGGGTTTAGGGCTTAGGGCTTAGAGTTTTAGGAGTGCGCGCTCCGCCTGTGTGCGCGAGGCGGACGGGGTTTTGGGGGTGTGGGGTCCAGGGGTAGGGGTGTGGGTGTGGGGTCAAGGGTTGTTGCTGCTGGCGACCGCCCCCTCGCCCCCCCCCTTGCAACTAGGCCTTTGGTGCAGCAACCCTCAACCAAAATAAACCCACCAGCCCCCTCAACTCGCGCTCCGCCTCGGGCGGCAGATCTGACCGCCGTCCACCGCCACCAGTACCCCCCCCCCTGCCCCAACTAGGCCTTGCTAACAACCCTTGACCAAGACCAACCTATCTGCCTCCTTAGCACGCGTTCACCTCGGGCGGCTGACCCGACCGACGTCCATCACCACCAGTAAGCAGCGCCCCCCCCCCCCCACCCCACCCGCCCTCACCACCAGGCCTGACTTACACAACCCTCACCCCTATGAGGACAGCCCCTCCTTCAACACCAACTAACACAGCTGCCCCTTCAGCACGCGCTCCGCCTCGGGCAGCCCCCACCACACACCAGACACCCCCCCTTCTCCAAACGCACCTGCCCCCTCAGCACGCGCTCCGCCTCGGGCGGCAGCCCCAACCGCCTTCCACCACTGCCACCACCGCCACCAACCAGCGAGCAGCCTCCCCCCCCTTGCCCCTTGGCTCAAATAACACCCCCAAACCAAAAGTAACACACCTGCCCCCGCAGCACGCGCTCCGCCTCGGGCGGCAGCCCCGACCGCCGTCCACCAGCCAGCATCTCCTCGTCCTCCGGGGCCAGCTCCCACGGGGCGCCCGCGGCGCCAGCTGTGGCGGCCGCTGCGTCCTCTTCCTCCTGCTGTTGCTGCCGCGCGCGCGCCGCGCGCGCGCGCGCATCTGCATCCTCGCGCGCGCGCGCCGCCGCCGCCTCCTGCCGCGCGCGCCCGCGGCGCACGAGGTCCCCGAAGATGCCGCCGATGCGCGCCGCTGGCGGCGGCGCGGGCTGCTGCGGGGGCCCCGCGCGCGCAGCACGCGCGCCGCCCCGCTCCAACGCGTCCTCCGCCTGCCCTAGGAGTGTGAGCTCAAGGTGCTGGCGGGGCTCCTTCGGTGTGGAAGTGTGGAAGTGTGGAATGTGTGGGGTGTGTGGTGGTGTGGAGGGTGTGTGTGTGGGGGCAGTGGGGCGCGGTGGGGGCGTCTGTGAGGAAGGAGGGGGCATGCCCTAGGAGTGCGAGCGCAAGGAGCTGGCGGGCCTCCTTCGGTGTGGAAGGTGTGGAAGGTGTGGAGGGTGTGGTGGGTGTTGTGGGGTGGAGGGTGGGGTGGGGTGGGGTGGGTGGGGTGGGGTGGGGGCTGTCGGGGCGTCTGTGAGGAAGGAGGAGAGATGCCCTAGGAGTGTGAGCTCAAGGAGCTGGTGGGCTTTCTTTGTTGTGGAAGGTGAGGTGGTGTGGAATGTGTGAAGGTGTGGAGGGTGTGGAAGATGTGGTGGGAGCTGGCGGTGTGGGGCGGGTGTGGGGAGAGGAGGAGGCATGTGGTAGGTACCTGTCCTAAACATGAGAAGGAAAATACGCACGCGTGCTACACACTAAAATTGTGCATGGAAAGACACACACACAAACTCACACACACACACACACATGCACACACTCTCTCACACACACATCCACACACACACACACGCACCTCGGTGCCCCCTCCCCTTGCCACACGCTGCGCAATGCGCTGTGCGCGGCGCCTTTCGGACCGCGCGCTGGGAACGCCCCCAGGCTCCGTTACTTTCTTCTGCCTCACGAGCGTCTTCATCGTAGCGCTGGCCTGTGTGTGTGTGTGTGTGCGTGTGCGTGTGCGTGTGTACCGAACACTGACAGCAGCAGCAACAGTAACATCAGATTTCCAGCAAAGACTACCTTCCAGTCCTGATGATGATGATGGTTTCTACAGTTGTGTTTGACGCACCTACCGGCAGCGTATTCGACCTTGCTTGGCGATAGTCCTAGTACCAGCTCCTAGACCTAAGTCCAGTTCTGGCCCTAACAATCACTTTCCAGGGGCGGTAGCCAGCCGACACACGCACACACACACACACACACACACACACTCACCCCACCCACACCCACCCACACACCCACACATGCACACACACTCACACTCACCGCCCACACACACACATGCACACACACCTGCGCAGACACGTACGCCTGCAGCTCGTCAGCATAGCCGTGCGGGAATACCACCGGGATGGCACCAACGCCAGCCGCAGCCGCGTCGCCATCGCTGCCGCTCCCGCTGCTGCCGTCGCCGCCAACAGAGTAGTCAGAGTCACGCGAGTCGTCGCTACCGCCCCGGTTGCGGCCGCGGCGCGCGCCGTCGCGCGTGTAGAATCGCGTGCTCGCGCGCGCGGCGGCGGCGAGGGCGGCACGTGGTGGCGGCTGGAACACGGCTGCGCGCGCGTGCTCGTAGGCTGCCGTGCTGACCTGTGTGTGTACAGGCGAGGGGGGGGGGCGTGTGGGTGTAGGTATAGAAGCGCGTGGTGGCGCGGCGGCGGCGGCAGCGGCGGCGGCGCGCGGCGGTGGCTGGAACACTGTTGCGCGCGTGCGACCGTAGGCAGCCGTGCTGACCTGTCAAGTGTGCTGGTGAAGAGCAGGGGGGGGGGGCGCGTGTTGAAGCACGTGGGCGCGCTCGCACGGCGGCGGCGGCGGTGGCGGCGGCGCGCGACGGCGGCTTGAACGCTGCTGCGTGCGCACGCTCGAAGGCTGCGGTGCTGACCTGTGTGGTTGATTGCATGAGTGAAGGTAGTAGTGAGTGAGACGTAGTGTAGAAGCGCGTGGGCACGCGCGGCGGCGGCGGGGGCAGCGCGCGCGCGGTGGCGACTGGGACACTGCTGCACGCGCGCGCTCGTAGGCGGCCGTGCTGACCTGTGAGTGTGCGTGCGAGGGGGAGGGGGTCGTATGAGTGCGTGTATAGAAGCGTGTGGGCGCGCGCGCGCGGCGGCGGCGGGGGCGGCGCGCGGCGGAGGCTGGAAAACTGCTGCACGCGCGCGCTCGTAGGCGGCCGTGCTGAACTGTGTGTGTGCGGGCGAGGGGGGGGGGTCGTGTGGGTGCGTGTGTTGAAGCGCGTGGGCGCGCGCACGCGGCGGCGGTGGGGGCGGCGCGCGGCGGCAGCTGGAACACGGCTGCGCGCGCGCGCTCGTAGGCTGCAGTGCTGACCTGTCAAGTGTGCAGGGGAAGGGGGGGAGCGAGTGTGGGTGCGAGTGCGAGTGCGAGTGCGAGTGCGAGTGCGAGTGCGAGTGCGAGTGCCAGTGCCAGTGCCAGTGCAAGTAGAAGCGAGTTAAGGCGCACGTACACTGCAGAGCCCTCCGTGTGTGCGGGGGGGGAGGAGGGGGGGGCAGTGATCCCCCCCAAAAGCCGTACACCGTTCGGGGCCGGATTTCTCATTTCCCAGAAAACCACCCGAAACTCAGTGGGAGAGGGTGTGAAGGAGTGCGTTGGAAAGCTCCATTTATAGAGGACGGCTAACACATCTCCCAAATACAAGGCCCCCCCCCCTGCCATGCATGGAGTTGGACAACCATGCACCATGCCAGGCGGGGACTTTTCTGCTTCAGCGCCGCCAGTCGGCACAGCCGGCGTGGTTGGCCTCAAAGGCCAGGAGGAGGACGGTCCTTTCCTATACGCTCCTTGCCAGACATGTCCCTCAGGGACTTGTTTGGGTCTAAACTAGCCGGCAGGAGCGGTAGTCTAGACGGCAGGTAACCGGCTGGTGGCTATCGTCCTTCACATGGCGGTGGCACTAGGACTAGTGTTGTCTTAGCTGGAATGCCATGTAACTGTAACTGTAACCCCCTGCCCCTCCTCGCACACAAACAGACACACCCGAAGTGCGTTGAAGTCGGTGAGCGACTGAACGTACGACCGAAGGTGGAACAGTGCATTGCGTATGGCCCTGTCTTGTATGCATAGCAAACAACTTGAGCCCAACAGAGCCTCAAATACCCTCCCCTCCGCGCCCCCCCCCCCGGCCGCCACACACACAAACGCACCCGAAGTGCGTTGAAGTCAGTGAGCGACTGAACGTCCGACCAAACACGTGGAACAGCGCGCCCCTTGATGCGGCCTGGACCTCCATTCATTTTTTTTGCTTCACACAATAAATCCCCAACCCCCCCCCCCCGCCGCCACACAAACGCACCCAAAGTGCGTTGAAGTCAGTGAGCGACTGGACGTCCGACCAAACGTGGAATAGCGCGTCGCGTGCGGCTCTGTCCTCCATTCCTCCATGTATGGAGAACGGGCCCAAGCCCAACACAGCCCCAAATACAAGCCCTCCTCTCCCCACATGCAAACAAACGCCTCCGAAGTGCGTTGAAGTCTGTGAGCGACTGGACGTCCGACCGAACGTGAAACAGTGCATCGCGCGCTGCCCTTTCTTATATGTATAGAAAACAACTTGAGCCCTCTGTTGGAACAGAGCCTCAAATACACCCCCCCCCTCGCCGCCACACACACAAACACACCTGAAGTGCGTTGAAGTCTGTGAGCGACTGAACGTCCGATCGAACATGGAACAGCGCGCCGCGTGTGGCCCTGTCCTCCATTTCTCAATTTACAAAGGACGGGCTCAAGGCCAACAGACGGTCCCAAATACACCTACACACACACACAAACGCACCCGAAGTGCGTTGAAGTCGGTGAGCGACTGGACGTCCGACCGAATGTGAAATAGAGCGTCGCGTGCGGTCCTGTCTTACATTTATAGAAACAACTTGAGCCCAACAGAGCCCAACACAAACACACACACACACACACGCACACAGCCTAACAGAGCCCCCAATACCCCCCACACGCACACACTCGCGCAAACACACACACCACGCACCCGAAGTGCGTTGAAGTCAGTGAGCGACTGGGTGCCCGACCGAACGTGAAATAGCGCGTCGCGTGCGGCCCTGTCCTCCATGACTGCTGGCGCCACCGAGAGGCCCCCTCCACCCGCTGCCTCTCCTACAGGCGTGTGTGTGTGTGTTTGTGTGTGTGTGTGTGAGAGTGTGTATGTGTGTGTGAGTGTGTGCGTGTGCGAGTGTGTGCGGAGGGCCTCGAGTGCTTTTGGCGAACGGGACCATCATGCCATACACGCACACAAACAAACGCACAAAGAGAGAGAGAGAACTGCGCACACACAGACAAACACAGACATCGGAAGAGGGAGAAAGAGAGAGAAAAGAGAGAAAAGGAGAGAAAGCGTGCACGCACACACGCACACAGAGAGAGAAAGAGAGGGAGAGAGAAAGATATATGCATATATATATCCCCTACATGTCTCCTACGGAGATACAGAGAGAGAGAGAGCAGCAACGCACATGCACACACGCACACACACACATACACACACCTGCAGCGCCCGTCCGCGCGTAGGCCTTGCCCCCGGCGGCCGTGTGTTGTGCAGCGCCAGGCGGCCTCCGCAGCGCGCCCACCATGAGAGCGTGCTCGCGCCACAGCAGCTGCGCAGTGGGCACGACAACAGACGGGTAGGTTCAGAACCTAGCCCCCCCCACTAGGGCAGTTCCTAGGGCAACTACGAATCGGGGAGCAGGACCTAAGACAGCGCTGGGCAGCCTGTATCACCGCCACCATCAGAGCGTGCTCGCGCCACAGTAGCTGCGCAGTGGACGAGACATCAGAAGGGTAGATTCATGAATCTAGCGCCCCTCCACCCACCCCCCACCCACTCCACCCAGGGGGAATGAGACTCTGGGGTCTGGAACAAGACAGCATCAGGCGGCCCCCGTATCGTGCCCACCATCAGAGCGTGCTCCCCCTCCCCCTCCCCCTCCCCCTCACCCGTAAAGCAACAACCAACCTGCAAAATCCGCAGACCGTCGCGCGCCTCAGCGGCCACCATCTCTGGCACCATTTCCGCGAGGGCGTCCAGCAGCTGGAGTGGCACGTACACGCGCACCCGCCCACGCGTGCCATCGGTGCTCCGCTGCATGGCGGGAAACACAGCAAAGAGCAGCAAAGAGTGCACAGTCAGCACACAGCGCACTTGGCACAGTATGAGAGGGCACGTACACACGCACCCGCCTGCGCGTGCCGTCTGTGCTCCGCTGCATGGCACCACATAGCACAGCACAGGCCAGCACAAGTGGCATAGGTCAGAACAGGATAGCACATGCTGGAGTGGCACGCGCACCCGCCCGCGCGTGCCATCTGTGCTCCTCTGCATGAAAACGAAAACATAACACAGCATAGGTTAGCACAAGCCTAAGCGGCACGCCGCCCACGCGCGTGCGCCATTGCACCATCGGCGCTCCTTTTGAGTGGCAGGAAACGGCACTCTGCACAGCACAAGCACCGCATAGTCAGCACACAGCGCAGCACAGTCGGCTCAGGTCAACACAGCTAGAGCGCATGCCATCGGTGCTCCTCTGCGTGGCAGGAGACAGTACAGCAAAGCACAGAGCGGCACATGTCAGAGCAGGTCGGCACAGATGGAGCGGCACGCGCACCCGCCCGCGCGTGCCATCTGTGCTCCTCTGTTTTGCAGGACACACAGCAACACCGCACACAGTGCAGCACACAGGCGTCAGTGCATGTCAACACAGCTGTCTTTGTACCGATCTGGAATGGAACACAGCTGGAGCGGCACGTCCTTGCGGCCACCTCCACGGCAGGCATTCCAACAGGCGCAGGCACACGCAGCAGCACGCAGAGACCAGCAGCGCAAAAGTCACATAGGGGTAGTACATTCCTTCAAACCTGTCCCACGGGCAGCGCCAGCAGCGCAACAGTCACACAGAGGTAGTACTGCAGCAGACCAGCACTGCAATAGTCACATATGGGTAGTACTACAGCAGACCAGCAGCGCAACAGTCACAGATGGGTAGTACATTCCCTCACACCTGGCCCACAAGCAGCACCAGCAGTGCAACAGTCACATAGGAGGGCTAGTAGGAGGGCTCCTAGGGCTAGTCGATTCTTTCACATAGGGGTAGTACATTTCTTCACACCTAGCCCACGGGCAGTGAACTGTGTACTGCAGCACAGAGCAACAGGACTACCATCAGAGCAGCAGCAAATACCAGGGGACCAGCACAAGATTAGTACAGTGCAGCACAGCGCAGCGCAACGCAACAGCACCAGCATTGAGTGCAGCGCAGGAGAACTGCAGGAGAACAGCGCAACATTAGTTCAAACTAGTACCGTAGTACCGCTTTGCCTTGCTGATTAAATAGAGCCGAGGACGTGTCGGCAAGGTCGATTCCTAATAACTATTGCCAAAAAAAAATGCAAAAAAATGCCAAAAGAGACGTGAAAACGAGGAAAAACATCCCGCGGCAGGCCATCCCCACCCAACCTGGAGCGGGTGGCTGCACCTGTTTGCTAGTTGCAACTCCTCTGGAGGTGTGTTTGAAGGGAGGTGGCGCCACACACGTGCGGTGGCGGGTGCGGTGTGGTCGCTGGGTAGAGTGCTGCGGCGAGTGTGCTACCAGCCCCGCCTCCAGTGGTTGGGGGGAGGGCCTTTCTGGTCCCTTTATGGTTTTATACCTTGGGCCCGCCCTCCGGCCACTGGAGGGGTTGGGTGTGGAGCCTGCATTGTGGTGCTGCTTGCTTGGCGCCCGCCACTACGTGGTTGGCGCTACCGTGGGCTACTTTTGTAGCTTGACCTTTTTGGTGGGCCTCGTGCCTGCTCTCTTAAGTCCCGCTGGAGCTTTGGAACCGAACGTGTGACCGCCGGCAGTGGATTGTAAAACTCTCATCATCATCTCATCATTAACCTGGGTCCACCCCAGGGGGCAAAGTGGCAAAAACGGGCGACACCAATCTTTGGGAATTTCTTGTGGCTTCCCTGGTTGACCAAATCCACTTTTGACGCATGCTTTTTAGTTGCCGCCAATCTCATTTAGACGGATGCGTCGTGGGTGGCCGTGGCTTGGAGAGACGGTGAAATGCGGAACGAAACCGTTTGGCGTCAAACGCAACCGTGACGTGTAACGTTTGACGCCAAACGATTTCGTTCCGCATTTCACCGTCTCTCCTAGCCACGGTCACCCACGACGCATGCGTCTAAATGAGATTGACGGCAACTACAAAGCACGCGTCAAAAGTGGATTTGGTCCAGAGGCGACGCCGCAAAACATGCCGAAAGTTTGGTGTCGCCCAGCACAGCGACCGCGGCAACGCGGCACGGCACGGGACCCAGCGCCTCGTCAAGTTCATGCCACGGGTGGTACCGATCGGTAGGAGGCGTCGCGGGGGGCTGGCTCCCCGCAGCGGCGCTGCAGGGGGGTGGGTGCGACTGTTGCATGGCGCTCCGCGAGGCCCGTGACGGCCCCACGACGCATCCCAGCACACGATCTCGACACGCATGTCTATATTACGTGTCGAGAAGTCATTCTGCACGCGCGATGGGGCCGTTTTGTCGACTTTAGAATTTTGGGTGTGGCCACATCTTGGTCACAGGTTGGGTGGGGATGGCCGGCAAGGCACCCCAATTCTAAACGATTACCCCCTTAATAAAAATGGCGGCAACGCAAAGCGATACTACGGTAGAGAGTAGTTTCAGCAGTATGTTGCGCACCTGCGTGGCCCACAGGCAGTACACAGCGTACAGCGCGCCGAGTCGCATCGCGAGCGGTACAGGCGGCAGTACGGAGTCGGTGTTGCCCGCGTCATCATGGTGTTGCTCGTCCTCCCCTACAGGTGGCGGCACGTACTGCTCCTGCTGCTGCTGCTCCTCCTGCTGCTCCTGCTGCTCCTGCTGCTCCTGCTGCTCCTGCTGCTCCTGCTGTTCCTGTTGGTGCTGGTCCTGCTGTGCTTTCTGCTGGTGCTCCTCTTGGTGGTGGTGGTGCTGCTGCTGGTACTGCTGCTGCTGCTGCTGCTGCTGCTGCTGCTGCTGCTGCTGCTCCTGCTGGTGCTGCTGGTCGTACTCTGCGGGGGGCGACCTCCCACTCGGCCCCGCTGCACCACCACCGTTCCCCCCCGCTGCGTCGTCAGTGCCGTGGCCATGACCGCCTGTGTGACCGTCAGTGTGGCCGAGAGTGTGGCCATCAGTGTGGACGTCGTTGGTGTGGACGTCCCAACCCAGGAGCGCGTCGAGCTCATGCCCCAGGCTGTCCCCGTGGAGCTCTCCAAAGCCACCAGCGGCAGCGCAAGCGGTGTGCGCGTTGCCACGGCGGTGGGGTTCGGGTGTGTGGTGGTCGAGGCCACCCAGCATCCCGAAGGCTGGATCGCCGCCATGCGCGTGCTGGCAGAGCGCGCCCAGCGCCTCGGTGGGGTCGGCAGCGTGGGCGTGCTGGCAGAGCGTCAGCACCTCAGCACCTGCGTGGTCGCCCCCGTGCTCCATGTCGGCGTGGCCCAGCAGCGCAGAAAGGGTGGGCGAGCCGCCGGACGGGTCGAACTTGCCGCCGCTGTCGCCGGACGGGCCACCGAACACTGCGGGGGCATGGTCGCCGACAACAGCGAGCGCGTTGCCAGCGTCGCGCCAGCGCGCGCCATCGGCGCCGCGGGCCTGGCCGCCGATTCCGCCGCCACTGTCGCCGTCACCGCCGGCAATGGGCCAGGCGGCAGCAGCGTCGCCGAGCGGTGCGTGCGCGTGGTGGCGCAGTCCCCACGCGGCCGCCGCGTCCACCTTCGCCTCCGGCGCTGCTGCTCCTGCACCAGCACCAGCGGGCGCAAACTCAGCAGCCGCAGCAGCGGCAGGCGCGAACGCCCCTGCAGGGCCAGGCATGTGCCCCCCTGCCCCTGCCTCCGCACCGCCGCCAGGCTGCTGCAAGCCTGGGCCGGCGACGCGGAGGCCTAGGTGCGGTGGTGCTGCGCGGGCCTCGGTCACGGCATCAAGGCGGTTGAGCGCGGCAGAGTAGAGCAGCTGGAGGTGGTCGGCTTCGCTCACGCTCGCGTCCGCTGCCTGGGTGTTGTGTGGATGTGCGTGTGCATGCGCGTGTGTTGTGTGTTTGTGGCTGCACCACACCTCGTGTAGCGGCCCGTGGCAACACCCGTGGCGACCCACATTGAGCGAGAGCCACACGCGCAAGCGCCCTCCCTCCTAACCGCCGACAACACCCTCTCCTCCCGCACACCAGCCAGCACGCCCGCAGGCATGCCACCACCAGACGCACGCACCTGGTGCACGAAGCCAAAGTGGAGCTGCGCCCACACGCACTTGAACGTCTGCAGGTCACATGGCCGGCCGCCCTGCACCTGGGGGGAGGGTACGAGGCCACAAGCACATGGCGCAGCACACGGGAGGACGGGTGTGTCACCGTCTGCACGGCTGCAAGCAGCACACCCGCTGCGTGCGCGCATGCATGACACGCCATGCGCCATGCATGCGTGCCGGGGGTGCATGCATGCCGCAAGCGAGATCTGAGCTCTCACCTCCAGGTAAAAGCAGTCGATGAGCGTGTTGACGTCAGATTCCAGGCGGGGTGGCCCTAGTGATCCGGCGGCTGGGTTTTGGCCAACACCCCGCTCTGCTCGACCCTCCCCATCCGACATGCTCGGCTGAGCTGTCGTGTGGGTGAGAACACCCCTAAGTCGTACCCATCGCGCAGTGGCATCCCCCACCAGGGTTTTCGCCATTCATACCACTGTGCACACAGCATGCATGCTCCGCTCACACAGATGTGCGTGCCGGATACAATACGTTCTACTTCAACTTCACGTTCTACTTCTAATTCATTTCAGGCCTGACGCACACACTCAACGTAGGAGAGCCAGACGCACATTCGCCCACCACATCGCAACACCTCCCGCGACACGTGGGCGTGAGAGAGACCCTTGCCCGCCATCCGGGGCATTCAATGCAATGATTGCTAGCGGAGAGGAGGGCGCACCCCCAACGCGTCCCATCCATATCCTGGGGCTTTTACCCCAGCAGAAACTCTCCCATCGAAGGAGGGACGAACTTGGGGGCATGCATGCGTTTGCGCACTCCATCCATGCGCCTGCATGTATCACAGTACTCGTGCCTCCTCGATGCACGCAGGGGCTGAATCAACACGAGGTGAGGCATCACCATGGTGAAGACGCGGTCTCAGGCCGCAGTTTAGGCGCCGGCACCAGGCAGCCAACCCGCGGCGGCGGGCACGCAGACTCAGGGCCCTCCCACGCCCGCTCAGCCCACGCCACCAGCAGCCAACAAGGCCAGCAGCCAGGCAGCCGCCGAGGAGGGGCGCTCGCCGAGGGGTGCACTCGCAGACGCAGACGCCTCCACCTGTGAGCAGCAGGGGCGGCAGTTGTACGGTTTGTTCCTGACTAGGATCGTCGGCCTGCAGTACTGTGCCGCAGAGGCGGCGCCTGATGAGGAGGTCTCGTTTGTCAGGGATCCGGACAACGAGTACGACCACTGGTGAGGGGCGCATGACTGGAACGTGGTGCGCGGGCGGGTATGGGTCAGGGCGGGAGTGGGCCAGGCATACGAGACGGCGTGAGGCACAATGCTGGCAGGAGGACAGGCCCCGCGTGTGTGTTGCCCCAACGCAGTTGCTGACGCGTCAACAACGTGCGAGGCGTGCACGTGGGGAACCTTCCGCGCGAGGTGGCGTGCATCGCAGCGCCGCTTATGGATGCTCAGGACCTGGACCTGGACCTGCACGGTGGGTGGCCCTACCACAGTCCCAACGCCTGAGGTGGCGCCTCAGGCGGCGCCTGCACTTGCGCGGATCAGGCGGCACCTCAGGCGCGCCGAGACCGCCCGAGGCGTCGCCTCAGGCGCCACCTAAGGCGCCCTTTATCGCCTGCGGTGCACCCCGACCGCCTCAGGCGTTGTGACCGCCTTCACCTGCGCGTCTCAGACGTTGGGGCTGTGGTAGGGGTACCCCCACCCATGGTTGGGAGTCGGTGAGGGGTGCAGTCGCAGCGCTGTGATCGCCCTGAGATTAGAATGCTTCGCGCCTGCGTCTCAAAGTTGGTCGCCAGGAAGTGTTACTCGTGCGGCATCGCTTCCTCGGCACGACCCCCCTCCCCTACATCTTACTAGACAGGGACTTGATGATGGATTTTACAGTCGTATGTGACGCACCTACAGGCAGCGTATTCGACCTTGCACGGCGTTAAGCGCCCGAGCGCTACAGACGGGTGGCTGGCTAATGGTGGGGGGGGGCTAGTGGGTCGGGGCTGGACCTAGACAGGGCACTCGGCCCCCAGATCTGACTCCTTTCCGTGGGGGCACGGACGGGGTTCACAGGCCCGCGGGATCGTGTCCCCTACATGTTATGCGGTGCAAGCACATGCCTCTGCATCGCCACTGGGCGACTGATCATGAGCTGCTGCCCTCCGGTGCTGCTGCACACTGACACTGACACTGACACTGACACAAGTGGCACCAGCTGCTGGTTGTGTCAATCTATGGCGCCACGGCGCACACTGACCTGGTCACCCACACGCTCGCTGCCCACGGCATCAGCCTGGTGCTGCCCCAGATGGCCGAGGGCAAGGCGGGCGAGGCGGGCGGGGCGGGCGGGGCGTCGGGCAGCGCCCAGCCGCGGTTGGAGTGCGCTTTCGATGGGGCAAAGCTGCAGGTGACGCCCGCAACGGGTGGCGGCGCTGGCTGCTGCTCCAGCAGCCCCGCGCCCCTCGCCACGCCGCCGCAGGCCGCGGTGCAGGCGCGCCGCAGGGTGCAGCTCGCAGAGGTCGAGCCCCCGCCGTTCGTCATGTTCAGCAACGTTGGCGGTGGCGCGCTGCTCAGCCCCTAGGCGCTGCGCGCCGCCGAGGACGCGACGCCGATAAACTTCGGCAAGCACAGTGGGCGCACGTGGCAGTGGGTGGTGGAGAACTATCCCTCCCACGCGCAGTGGTGCATCGGCACGGCGGCCAAGTGTGGCAGCCCCGGAGAGAGCGTGTGGCTCGGGTTAGAGGAAGACGAAAAACAGGAGGACGGGGCTGGGTGGGAGAAGGGTCTGCTCGGGGGCTGCTGGGGCTGCTAGGGTGGAGAAGGGTCTGCGCGGGGGCTGCTGGGACTTCTGGGGGGAGAAGGGGAGGAGAGTGCTTGCAGTTCAGGCGCCCTCGCCTGCACATGTGCGTGTGCTGCATGCGTGTGACATGGCCTGTGCCCTTCCCAGCATATGCTCTGATCTGCTTGTGCGTGCATGCATGCGTGCTCCAAACGTGCAGCCTGAGGCTGTTTGCAGCGTATGCGCAGCGCCGCATCGACGAGGCCGCCGCACAGGCCAACGCGCCACCCGCAGCAGCAGCAGCAGCAGCAGCAGCAGCAGCAGGCGCACCTGCCGCAGCCGACGACTTGGAGCCCGGCGACGATGCGCCGCCCGCACTGCCACACAGGCGCTGTCGGGGCCAAGCGCGCAGGCGCTCACCCCGACGCCTCTGAGCTCACGAAGCGCGCCAGGTGCTGAGGGCCTGCACGTGCACCGCTGTTGAAGATGGTTTGTTGGAGCACGCTTGAGGTCTTGAGGGCCTTCATGCGAACTGCTGTTGAAGCTGGTTTGTTGGAGTGCGCAGGGGAGATGTACGGGAGAGTGGCCCGCAGCAACCCGCAGCCCCAGGTGGGGCCAATCTCCGACGCGCACCCCAAAGCCTGCGGGCGCATGAAGTACACCAGGCGCTGACTTTATAACCTGAGGGCCTGCACACGTGCACCGCTGTTGAAACTGGTTTGTTGGAGCACGGTGGAGGTCCTGAGGTCCTTCATACAAATTGCTGTTGAATGTGGTTTGTTGGCAAGCAGTTTGAGGGGAGAGTGGAACGCAGGGCCAACCGCTGATACGCACCCCAACGCCTGCGGGCAAGGCGCACCAGACTCTGATCTGAGGGCCTGGGGGCCTGCATGCGCGCACCGCTGTTGAAGATGGTCTGTTGGAGCACGCAGGGGGCTGGAGGGGAGAATGGAACGTAGGCGCCGGGTGGGGCCAATCGCTGACACGCACCCCCAATGCCTGCGGGCGCACGAGGCGAACCAGGCGCTGACTTTAGGGCCTGAGGGCCTGCTGCGCGCACCGCTATTGAAGATGGTCTGTTGGAGCATGCAGAGGGGTGTGGGGGGCGGGGAAGGGCACACAGGGTGTTATACGCCGAGCAAGGCCGAATACGCTGCCGGTAGGCATCACACACGACTGTTAAATCCATCATCATCATCATCAGGCTCGTGGCCACCCCAGGCGCATGAAGCAAACGCGCTGTTGGAGCCACGTTGAAGCTGCGTTGGTTGGTTTGGCGGAGCGTTTTTCTTGTGACGGAGCTCAAGACTGTAAAAAGCTATTGCTACGATGAAAATGTTGCCGCAACCACGCGCTCAGCCTCTCAGCCATTCACGTGCACACACGCACACGTACAGATTCCTGACCCATGCACACTGATCATGAAACGGCTCCAGATGGTGCCCTGTCCCGACAAGGGGACATGCGGAAGCCCAAAGTGGGCCATGAGTCATGAGTATTCGAGATTTTTTTTTAATTTTTATTCATCGACTGAACTCAGGACTACATGCTCATACACCCTCACACCCACACTATCCACGCACCCCCACACACACCACACTCACCGCCAACATCTGATCCGGCATCGGCCTCTTCAGTACGCAAACTGACAAGTGCTCGCTAGAGAGAAGGGGTACTGGACGAAGGCCCTGCCCTAGGGCGTGCTGATTCGCCGCTGCTAATAATTTTAATCAGGGCATGCGGCTCTGTGCGCCGGCAGCACGACGCTGATGTAACATTGCCTGTGCAGCAGTGGGCATTCACAGAAGCGAACACACGGCGCACAGGAAACGTTGTGCACAGGTCATACAAGACGCACAGCGCCAGCCTTGCCAGACTGGCCTGAAGTGGTCATGCCTGGCCTGGAGCTCACAGGCCTCCTGTCTAATTGGCCCTGCAATGAGCCTTGCATTGCATGCCCCCTCACACAGGCATCAGCATGGTGGAGGCGCCAACACCCGCTCAACGGCCCAAGCCCCAGCGCTTGGGCAAATTCCAGAGCAGGGTCGTCGGCGGGAAGTACTACGATGGCTCTGCTGCAGCCGGCGAGAAGGTCAAGCTCGTCAGGGAGCGGTACAACAAGCATGATCCGTGGTGAGGTGGTGCATGTGCGGGGATGTGGCAGGCGAGGGCCAGGGGGAGGGTGGAGATCCAGCTGCCTGCAGGCATGCAGCGGCAAGAGAGGCAGGGGTGGGATCACAGGCCCTGCGATATTTCTCCGCGCAGTGCCATCCGCATTGACAACGAAGACGGCAAGCAGATTGGATACCTGCGGGCCGATGTCGCGCTCCACCTTGCGCCGCTCGTCGACGCTCGGCTCCTTAGCCTTCGCGGTGGGTCTGCAGCGCTCGTGCCAGCAGGTCAGTTTTAGGAATGGAGCCTTGATGGCATCACTGACGATGCTGGCGCTGTTGCGCAAGTGTTGTGGGCACAGACGTATGTGGTCTGTTTCAGGAGCTGGTCGTCTCCTGCTCTGGCACCGCGGCTGATGCAGAGCATGTCACAGCCGTGCTCGCTGACGCAAAGATCACACTGGTGATGCCGGAGAGGATGGAGGTGGAGGCGGACGTAGAGGTGACTGATTAGGTGCTGCGGCAGCTACGCAGGAGGGAGCTACGCAGTGTGAAGATGCGGCTCGTAGATGTGATGCCCGTGCCCTTCACCATTCCTAAGGTCGGGCTTGCTGCGCTCAGTGCCAAGGCACAGCGCGCTCTCGAGGACGCGGTGATCATGAACTTTGGCGAGCACAAAGGGAGCTCGTGGAAGCGGGTGGTGAAAAAGGAGCCTCGCTACACGCAGTGGTGCATTGACACGGCGGACGCGGACCCAAACTACTTTCACGGGTAAGAGGAGGGGCCTGGGTGGGGGAGGAGGGGAGCAGAGTGCAGGTGGCGTCTACCATCGCACGTGTGCGTGTGGTAGGCATGTGCCCTCTTGATCATCCAGCAGGTGCAATCGATGGCCTGATGTGCTCAAATCTGTGCCTGTGTGAATGCTCCAAAAACGCAGGCTGCTGCAGTTTGACGCCTACGCGCGGCTTGGCATTGCGTGACGTCCACTGCGCCGACAGATCAACGCGCAGCACGCCGCCGCCAGGGCTGCGCGATGATGAGAATGCTGAGCAGGTCGACGCGCCGCCCGCCGCAGAGCAGCAGCCGGCACGCCTGCCGCAGCCGACGATGCAGAGGCCGGCAACGGCGCGCCGCATGGCCGCTCACTCAGGAGGGGGGGTGGGGAGCCCGCCGACAAGCACCCACGCCTGCGGGTGCACGAGGTGCACCAGACGCTGAATTGAGGCCTGCGAGCCTGCATGCGTGCACCACTGTTGAAAAATTTCTGTTGGGGCACGCAGGGGGGGTGGGGGGGGGGGGGCACGGAGGCGTCGCGGGCACCCCGATGCTTGTGGGTGCACAAAGCACACTAGCTGTTGAAGCCACTTTGAAGCTGCTTTTTTTGGTTCGTGTTGCAGAGCGTTTGTTCGTTTGGCGAAGCTCAAGACTGTTAACCACTTTTGCTACGATGTACATGATGCCACAACTAAGATTTCAGCCTTTCAACTATTCACATGCACGCACATTACGCACACGTGCAGATTCCCAAACACATGGGCACTGTCGTGAAACGGCTCCAGGAGGCGCCGCATCCCGATGAGTGGGGACATACTGAAGCCCGGAGTGAAGTGGATTCATCGAATTGTTTCACGTATCTATGTCGTCGTAGTCGAATGCACAACACAACGGGAGCGCCTAGACCCTGAGTAAAAACACGAGACCCAAAAAGGCTCAAGCCAGCCAGGCGATCACACACAGCCCCCCAGCCAAGGCCCCCGTTGTGACAAACCGCAAAGAACTACTACACACGGTTCTGAGAATCAGTCAGAGGCACACAAGCCCATGCCACACTCACTGAGTCACTCACTGAGAGAATCACTAAGGCGGCACTCACTGAGAGAATCACTAAGGCGGCCCCTAACTCATTCCCACCTCAACTTCTCCGCCACCCTCAGGGCCCCACACGGCCCGGAGTGCCTCAGCACCATCCCTCACCCTGCCCCTGACAAAAGCAGCATTGTCCCCCGCTGCAGAGTTGCGTTGCGCAAGCGGGTACTGCAAAGGGGCAAAAACAGCCAGGATCCTTGTCTACGCCTTCTACTTGTCCACACATGTCCATACTTGCCCCATACTTCCAAAACCATAAGCTCGCATTAGCAATACGTGATCCTGCCAGCGGCCACTACTACAGCGCACATTTTTTTCGCGAGCACACACACCCATACGGAGGAGCTGAAATTTGTTCTCGCGGCGGCACCACTCGTAATCACCATCGGTGAGCCACGCCCTGCCTGCCGGTTACATGTGTTGATGGGCATTGGACTTGCTTATAATCGCTCGCTGTAGGGAAGCAGGGGGCGGAAGGGGGAGGGCGCGGAGGGCGCCGATTAGTCACGGCAATTGCGAGCCGCCCACGGCACCACGGCAAAGGGCCAAAGGGCCGCCGGTTTACGTCATTCTGCTGGAGCCCCGTCAACGGAAGAGGACGCAGCGCACAATGCAGCGCCTGGAACCCAAAAGCAGATCCAGAGCATTCTGCAACATCCAGCACACCACAGATGTACACCTCCCCCCAGCTGAACGCCTGCAACAACAGGAGCAATGGTGAAAACAAGCTGCTGTGAGCGTACAGCGGAGGCGCCGGCAGGCAGGCGGACGGCTATGAAGATACAGCATACGCCTCGCACACCCACGGGGCAGCACTACTTCGGCAACTTCCGCACCAGGATCGTCGGCCTGCAGTATGCGGCGGCAGCGGCTGTTGCTGAAGACAACGCCCAGCTTGTCAGGGAGGCGCACAACGCGTTTTACAAGAGGTGAGGTGCATGGCACGGCAGCGGTGAAGTGCATGGCATGGCAGCGCTGAGGTGCATGGCACGGCAGGGGCGTGCATTGGCAAGGCGGCGGCGGGCGGGCGGCGGTGGGCGAGCGGCGGCGGGCGGGCGTTGCGGGCTAGGTGTGAGGTGCAGGCATACAGCGGGCGTTGAGGGCCATGGCAGCGGGCGTTGGGGGCTCGGCGCAGCGGGCGTTGAGGGCTAGGGGGGAGGTGCAGGCATGCAGCCCTACCAAAATCCCAACGTCTGATTCACACAAGTGAATGCGGCCAAAACGTCTGAGACTGTCCGGGGTGCGCCTCAGGCGGTGGTGGGCGGTTGAGGCGGTCGGTGTAGCGCCTAAGGCGCTTGAGATCACGCCCAAGGCACGTGGCGGCAGCGGCTGTTGCTGACGACAACGCCCAGCTCGCCAGGGAGGCGCACAACGCGTTTGACAACAGGTGAGGTGCATGGCACGGCAGCGGTGAGGTGCATGGCACGGCAGCGGCGTGCATTGGCAAGGCGGCGGCGGGCGGGCGGCGGGCGGGCGTTGAGGGCTAGGGATGAGGTGCGGGCATGCAGCGGGCGTTGAGGGCCATGGCAGCGTGCATTTGGCACGGCGGCGGGCGGGCGTTGAGGGCTAGGGGGAGGTGCAGGCATGCAGCGGGCGTTGAGGGCCAAGGCAGCGGGCGTCGAGGGCTAGGCGCAGCGGGCGTTGAGGGCTAGGGGGGAGGTGCAGGCATGCAGCGGGCGCTGAGGGCCATGGCAGCGGGCATTTGGGGCTAGGCGCAACGGGCGTTGCGGGCTAGGGGGGAGGTGCAGGCATGCAGCGGCGTGAGAGGCAGGGGTGAGATTGCAGGGTACGCGTGAGGGGCCCATATCCTGTCAGGAGCAGGCACACCGCTGTTCCTGCAGTGGCAACGTACTGTCGTACACGTCTTGGATCACCACTCTTAGTAGGTGGGAGGTGGGAAACCCACTCACAGCCCACACTACTCGGCAGTAATATGGCTACCCCTGTGTCTTCCCCACAGCACATCAGCCCTACCACATTCACAACGCCTGAGGCGTCCCATTCCATGGCGCGGATCAGGCGGCGCCTCAGGCGCTCCGACCGCCTGAGGCGCCGCCTGAGGCGCACCCACGATCGCCTCAGGCGTCGCCTTAGGCGTTATCCAAACCACCTCAGGCGCCCACCACCACCTGAGGCGCACCCCGGACCGTCTCAGACGTTATGACTGCATTCCATGGCGCGGATCAGACGTTGGGATTTTGGTAGGGCAGTGTGTTCCTGACACAGGCCCTGCCGTGTTTCTCCGCGCAGGGCCATCCGCGCCGACAACGCGCTGGGCGCGCAGGTCGGCTACCTGCCGCGTGAGGTTGTGTGCCACGTTGCGCCGCTCGACGACTCCGGGCGCCTGCACCTGAACGGTGGGTCTGCTGTAGCCACGCTTTGCCTTCCCGCCTAATTAAGTCTGAAACCACCCCGCAAAGGCTCCGTAAACGTAAAATCCAGTCCAAAAATGCTCCGTTAAGGTGAAAAAAATCCCCTGTCGAATTCGAACCCGGATCAACGCTCTACAGGCCCCCGCACAAAGCCGGCGCGAAGGCAGCGCAAAGACGAAATTAAGTCGAAAATCGCCCCACAAAGGCCCAAACATCCAAATAAAGAGGGCCATTACTGGACCCTTGGGAAGGCAAAGCGTGACTACGGCACACCTCTGTTGCACTCGTGCCTGCAGCAACAGTAACAGTAACATTGGCTTTCCAGCGAAGCCTACCTTTTAGTCCTAGCACCACCGCCTAGACCGGAACGGTGTGTCTGCCTCCCTACCACATTCACAACGCCTGTGGCGGCGCCTCACGCGTCCCATTCACTTGCGCGGATCAGGCGGCGCCTCAGGCGCCCCGACCGCCTGAGGCGCCGCCTGAGGCGCACCCACGATCGCCTCAGGCGTTGCCTTGGCCCCCCCCCCCCTCTGATCACATGCACACACAACGCACACGCACCCACACACGCCGCATACCGCCGAGGGACACGCAAGAACACGCACACACGCACACACACAACACACGCCGCATACCGCACACACACGTGCACACAACACACGCCATACGTCGCACAAGCACACACACATGCACACAACACACGCCGCACACACACACACACACACACAAACACATACTGTTGGCAACAGTCTGTTGCTGTCGACACACACACTCACTCACGCACACACACACACACAGATGTACACACACACACAGGTACACACACGCACAGTGCACACGCACTGAATACACGCACGCAAGCCGCACACACAAACACACACATGAACATGCACGGCACACAAACACACTCTCTCTTACTCACACACACGCACGCACGCACACACATTGACTTCAGGAAGGCTTACGATTGCGTGCACCGCCCACTGCTTTGGGAGTGCCTTGGGAGCCTGGGGGTACATGGGGAGTTCATGGCGGCGCTGATTGCCATGTATGATGGGTCCGCAATGTGTGTGCACATCGATGAGAAATTGGGACCCGCATTTCCTTCACACAAGGGGGTCATGCAAGGCGACCCACTGTCACCGCTGCTGTTTGGGCTTTTTATTTACGCATTGGAGGGAGTACTAAACGCAGAGCTCCCGGGTGATGGGGTGGAGATGGCGGGGCGGTTACTACGGCTGCTGCTGTACGCTGATGACTTGACGCTGCTGGCAGAGATGCCCGAAGCGCTTCAACGCAAGCTGATGATGACGATGGATATTACAGTCTAGATACACTGCACGCCTTTTGCGGCACGCGCGCACTAACAGTAAACGTTAAGAAGTCAGAAGGGGTGGTGTTCAATGACCAGTTCTGACCAGTCGGGGCGGCAGGAGGGACGGTAACGCTGAAGTTTGCGGGAGCAGATCTACCCATGACACACGAGTTCCCATATCTGAGCATGCTCTTTCACCAGCGGCGGGCAGTGGGGGGGGACGTGGGCACCCGACGCTCTAGGGGCCAGCGCACCAGATACGCGCTAACTCGCAGATGCTATATGATACGCCTTAATAATATTGGCATTAAGGCCCACCTGTTCGACACGCAAGTACGGCCTGTGCTAAATTACGGGTGTGAGGTGTGGGGCCCTGCGATGATAGCGGATGCTGGGGGGGGCGTGTTTGCCGGGGCGGGCGGACGGTGGGAGAGAGGCAGGAGTGGGAGGGGCGCTAAGGCCGCACGCGACGGATGGCGCACCCTGGAAGAAGTGCTTCTGCAATTTACCCGTGCGTCCCTGGGAGTCCGCAGCAACGGGCAGCAACTGGGGATTTTGGCGCCGGAAGCGGGGTGGCGGCCGCTGGCGGCAGATTGGCTGCGCCAGGCGACGCGCTTTGGGGATAAGGCGCGGGGGCGGCCTGACGGTGATCTGCTTAAAGATGCGATGGGGAGAGCTGGGGGCTGGCGGAAGCGGGGGGGACGTGCTGGGCGGCATGCTTGCAGGTGTGCCTCGGAACTGTGGGGCACACCCTGGCGTGGGACCAGGAGGGACCGGTACGCATCACCAACCTGCTGGACGTGGCGACCGCGGCGTGGCTGGCCGCCGCGACAAGCACACCGGCGCTGCCGAGCGGCACTACCGTGCGAGATGTACCTGAGGAGTGGTCGCGCGGCTTTAAGATGCTGTCCTACATGCGGTGGATGGCGGGTAGCTACAGCGAGCCGTCGGCCCTTTTGAGCTCAGGGCTGAACAGTGCTGCCCGGATCACGACTCTAGCTAGGTTCAGGATGGGGCTCCATGAGCTGCAGATAGAGCGGGGGCGCTACGCCATGGCGGGACAGAGGCAGCGACGCAGCCAGCAGGCGTGCTGTCTATGCGTCCCTAGGATAAGCTCCCGTGCGTCCCGTGCGTCCCGTGCGTCCCGTGCGTCCCTAGGATAAGCTCTTCGCCAGGGGCTCCCGCCCTGGCGCCGCTCGATGGCGGACAACCGGGACAACTGCGCTTGGTACTGGGCGGCTGAAAATCTGGAAATTTACCCTGAGCGGCTGTGACGCACAGCGCTACTGATGAACTGGTCCTGATGGGGCGAGGCTATGTGGCAGATGGGGCAGCGGTACGATGGAGAGCACGATGCACGATGGCGAGAATTGCGGCGAGCATGCACCCCCTCTCACAACGATCGGAACTCAAGCAGATTGCGGCTCCTAATGGTTTACTGTGCCTGGATGGAAGAGAGAGACGGATGGCGAGAAATTGAGAAACATGGGAAGCGAGGCACATGCGGCTAGGCTTTGTGAGGAGGTTGCGGCGCAGGGTTTCCCTGCCCCAAGGCGCAGATTATTAGATGGCGACGCGATCGATGCACCAGCCGTGCGGCATGGGGCGAGGCGAGGCCCCACCAGCGGGCGGGCACCATAATGGAGATGGCGGCTAAGAACGGGGAATGCGGCTACCGGGGATGAGGCTACGGGTTATGCATGCCAGGGGACGGCGGACAAGGCTAATGCGTCACGGCGCATGGATAAAGAACGGGGAATGAGGCTACGGGAGCTGGCGGGCGCGGCGCGCGCATGGCGCGCGCGGCGCATGGGGGTTGCATGGCGGCGCTCTGCGCGTGCATGCATGGAGGAGATTGCTGGCGGGCATGGAGGAGATTGCTCGCGGGCGTGGAGGAGATTGCAGGCGGCAGCATGGAAGCGGATGGCGAGAAATTGAGAAACATGGGAAGCGAGGCACATGCGGCTAGGCTTTGTGAGGAGGTTGTGGCGCAGGGGTTCCCTGCCCCAAGGCGCAGATTATAGATGGCGCAGCAATCAATACACTAGCCGTGCGGCATGGGGCGAGGCGAGGCCCCACCAGCGGGCGGGCACCATAATGGAGATGGCGGTTAAGAACGGGGAATGAGGCTACAGGGAGAGGATACGGGTTACAGATGCCAAAGGGGACGGCGGAACAAGGATCAGCCATAGGTGTCACGGGGAATGGCTAAAGAACGGGAATGAGGCGGGTGGTACGGGTGCTGGCGCGCATGGAGCGCGGCGCGGCGCATGGAGATCGCATGGCGGCGCCCATGCATGGACGAGATTGCTGGCGGGCATACTGGAGATTGCTGGCGGGCATGGAGGAGATTGCTGGCGGGCATACAGGAGATTGCTGGCGGGCGTGGAGGAGATTGCTGGCGGGCATGGAGGAGATTGCTGGAGCCAATGGCGGCGGCGGGACTAGTAGTAGAACACAGGCGCACACCAACAATGCGTTGCTGTCACTACCTGGGTGGTATAGGGTGGATCTGGGGGCCCAGTGTCCTGTCTAGGTCCAGTGCGTGCGCGCGTGTGGGGGTTTACCCTCACCCCTACCAGGTAGCCAGCCAGTTTCCCACTGAAACTGAGTTTAAGGTGTCGGGCGCTAGCGCCGACACCGGTCTTATACATCATTACTGGTGTCACACAGACTGTAAGATCCATCATCATCATCATGCGGTGGGCTAGAGGATGAGGCACACATGGTATTTGAGTGCCCTGCCTATGAAGAGGCACGGGTGCGGGCCCACAGCCTGTTTCGGTCCATCCCTCGCCCCAAGGAGGCCGATTTAGATGAGCGGATGCGGGAGTTTATGAATCCTCGGCCAGGCCAGGAGAACCCCAGGTTTTGGCACGAGCTGGCTGACTTCCTTGTCGCCTGTTTTGAGACACGCACCGCGTGCACAGCAATCATGATGGCAGATGGCATGCTAGGGGTCTAATTTTGACAGCTGCCGGCCTCTTTCCTAGGGTCTAATGCGCCATCAAAGGCGTCCGACGGACTGTAAAATCAACCACACACACACGCACACACACACACACACAAACACACAAACACACACGTATGCATGCACACACGCTCACACACACACGCACACACTCACACGCTCGCACACACACACACTCCCCTACCGAAACGCAGACCGGTACCGAAGCTGCCGAGGGCGCTGGGTCGTCAGCCCAGGTCGAGGGTGTGAAGGGTGTGGACGGTGTGGAGGGTGTGGAGGGTGTGGACCCGCACGTCGCCACGCAGCTCCACGCGTCGACCTGCCTCATCGCTGCCGCCTTCACGCGCGTAACGGTCTGTCTTTGATGACGATGTTGCTGCGCTCAGCGCCGAGGAGCGGCTCGCCGCCGATGATGCGGTGACCATGAACTTTGGCGAGCATAACGGGCGCTCGTGGCAGTGGATGGTGGAGAACGACCAGCAGTATGCGCTGGGGGAGGGGGGAGGGGGGGGAGAGGATTCGTGAGCTTGCTGATCAGGTGCCCTCGTGTGGTAGGCACATGCCATCGTTTGTTCGCGTGCACCCAGTAGGGGTGCAGTTGAGCTGCTTTGATCTGCTCTGATATTGTGCCGTCGTGCGTGCGTGCGTGCCTGATCTGCTCTGATATCGTGCGTGCGTACGTGCCCCCAACGTGCACGTAGACTGGTGCAGTTTGCAGCGTACGTGCAGCCCCGCATCCTGTGAGGTGTCCACCGCGCCGGCAGACCAACGCGCCGCACGGCGACGCCAGAGCTGCGCAATCACAAGGCTGGCTGATCAGAGCGCCAAGCCGCAGAGTAGCAGCCGACGCGCCTGCCACAGCCGGCAACTCAAAGGCCGGCAACGGCACGCCGCACACACAGCCGCTCACTCAGGGCAGGGGGGGGGGGGGCATGCAGGCGCCGCGGGGGCAAGCACGCACCCCGACGCCTGCGAGCGCGCGAGGCGCACCAGGCGGTGATCTGGGGGCCTGGGGGCAACTGAGCGCCTGCATATATATTTATATTGAAGGTTTTTTTGGAGCACGCAGGGGCAACGCAGGGGGGGGGGAGGAAGGGGGCAGGCGCCGCGGGGCAAGCGCACCGGCGCGCACCCCGATGCCTGGGGGCGCACGAGGCGCACCAGGCGGTGATCTGCGAGCTTGACGGCAACTGAGCGCCTGCATATGTATTTATATTGAAGGTGGTTAGTTGGAGCGTTCAGGGGACGCAGGGGGGGGGGCAGGCGCCGTGGGGGCAGGCGCGCCGCCGCGCAACGGCTCCTGCGGGCGCACGAAGCGCAATAGTTATCTGTTGAGCTGCGTTGGCTTCTTTGTTGTTAGTTGAGGGAGCAAACCGAACTGTCTACCGACCTTTATGTTGCCGTACGGTCTCTCAACCAACGCACCAACCGCGGACACCAGAACGCTTCTTGCACTTGAACGTGAACGCCTTCTTCTTACAGTGCTCGCGAGCATGCTCGTCCTCACTCGGACTTGCGCCCAAGACCACGATGGCCAGTCGACCATCTTCCCGTCCTTGACCTTGGCGATGGGAGAAGTCTTTATTCCACACAGCGGCCCTCCCTGGCCTGCCCGAGTTGATCGTCCCGTACACGCGCTCGCCGTTGATCTTCCATGTAGACTCGGCTGCTCAGTCCCGCCTTCATCAGCGAGTGCACGTAGTACATCACCTCTGCGGGGAAGCTTCTATAGCCCATGCGGATGTACGACTCCCAGGCTGATCTTGCAGTTGGGTGAAAAAATCAACGCCTTACTTGCCCCACAGTTGTCAAAAATGCACAAAAATGCACCAAAAATGCTACCTGCCGGTCGATCAAGTCCACCGACCCCGCAGAAGGTGACGCAGGAGCCCGTGGTCAGCGTCCGTGCCCACGGCGGCCTTCCCCGGGGCCCTCTCTCTGGAGGGCATGAGCTCCGAATGCAACGGCGACAACTGCGTCTCGTGTGCTCTGTTTTTCTCTGCCGGTATCCGCTCCCGCAGGCTGCGCTCCCAACGCACCCTGGAGGCTGGACACTGCGTGGAGCATGCTGGTTCCGGGCCGTGGTCGCGGGCCCCGAGCTGTCCCTGTCTGCAGGTGCCGCCTAGGACTCGCAGGCGCTCGCCGGTGCCGGTACTGACTCAAGCAAGCAGCGGCCGGTGTGCTCTGAGCGGCACTGCGGCTTCTTCATCACCAGGTTCGTTGGCCTGTTTTTACAGTTTTTACATGTACGCGCCCGGAGGACCCCGGGGCGTGAGTTAAGGCCTAGACTACACGTCAAGGGGAGCTCTGCTAGTAGAGCCCGCAAGGCCACGCAGCGCGCCAGCCTACCAACACGTCGTTGGCCTGCAGTACAGCGACCACTCGTTTGAGCCCGGCGAGCACGTGTTCCTCGTCAGGGAGCTGGGCAACGCGTTTGATCAGTGGTCAGGCATGCACGTGTAAGCGCAGGCAGGTGGTGGGTGGTCTGACGGGGGGAGGGAGGGGGGCAGGGGGGGGGGATGCAGACAGGCAGGCTCCTGCGGGCATGCGAGGCAGTCATGCGAGAGGTTGCACGCTGTTGGGCCCCGCGCAGGGTCACCCGCGTTGACAACGCGCGGGGCGAGAAGGTTGGGTACCTGCCGCGCGATCAAGTCACGCGCCACGTTGCGCCGCTCGTCGACGCTGGGCGCCTGCGCCTGTCTGGTGGGTCCAGGGCATTCCCAGCCAGCATGCTGCCAGCAGCCTATTGCTGTTTTGTAGAAGGATTGCTCCAGGCAGGGACTGGGGGCCTTGGGTTGTACAGTTTTTACATGCACGCGCCCGGGGGACCCTTGGGCTCGATTTAAGGCCTAGACTACACATCTAGGGGGGCTCTACTAGGAGAGCCCGCAAGCCCACGCAGCGCGCCAGCCTACCAGACTGGGGGCCTTGGCTACATCACCGATGACTGACCGCACCGCCGGCGCTGCGCAGGCGTCGTGGGCGCGGTGCAAGACTACGCGCAGCCGCTGCTCATCGAGTGCTACGGCATCATGGCCGACGCTGAGCTGGTTCTAAGCGCGCTCGCTGCTGCCGGCAGATATGAGCGGCTGTGTGTGTGCCTCTGGCTATGCGTGATGCCGCTGTGCTCTTTCCCAGCGTTGTGAATTGAATTGTTCTCGATTAAGAGGGCGCGATTGGAGATTGCTGGTAAGATTGGAGGATGGGAAAGGCAACAGCGGCAAGGGTCCAGACACCCGGATGTAAGCCATGCTATACCGCTGTGGGCCCGCCTGCCCGGTTGGGTGACGAGGAAGGGCGGCCATGTATTACATCGCGCATCGCTTACTACTGCAGAGGCGGGTTGGCAACATGTTGGGGTCTCGGGGAGGGGTGCAGATGGTGTCGTCAAGATGAACACACATGATGTTTGAGGGAAGATGGGGGGGTGTCCGCCACTGTCAACGGTCACACTTTCAAGACGCTGGCCGCCGTCGTCAAACCGGCATTTAACAGACCCGTGCCACAGTGACAGTGGCCTGGTGCAGCTGGTTGTACAGATACTATCAACTCACAACTCGGCTTGCTCCTCCATTCAGTGGCAGCAGTAAGGCTCTCAGAGTAGCGGCTGCACGGCCCACTGCTGCTGGCCCGCGGCGTTGGTCTTCCGCACCAGCGACGGCCGCATGCCCGTCAGCGCGAGGAGCTGCGCAGCCAGCGCCGCGCGGAACTTCTCGCGGCGGTAGTCCTCGTTGTACAGAGGCGAACCGCAGAGGTAGCTGCGTGGCATGCAGGCAGTGTCGCATCAGTCACATCCAACATGTGTACAAGGTCACGCAAAAGCTTGTCAATGCGCAATGGACCTACTCGTTCCGGATGATAAACTTCTCGTCGCGCATCGACGCGCGCACGCACGCGCGCACGCACGCTGCAGACGACGCCTGCAGTTCCCACATCCCCCAGGAGTAGTTGAACGAGCCCTGCTCGGCATGCTTCATCGCCCACGCTAGGCAGCGACTGCGCTTCCTCTCCAACGCCTGCTGCTGCTGCTGCTGCTGCTGCTGCTGCGCCGACTCGGTAAACCCCTTGGTGTCCTGCTGCTGCTGCTGCTGCTGCTGCTGCTGCTGCTGCATCTCGGAGAGCGTGGTGTGTATGCGCCTGGTGTGCTGCTGGATGGGCTCAAGCTCCTGCACGATGCGCTCGGTGTGCTGCTGGTGCTGGTGCTGCTGTGCCAATGCAATGAACGTCAGGTGCACGAGCTCGGTGTGCTGCTGCTGCTGCTGCTTCGCCGACTCGGTGTGCGCTCCGTGGATGCACTGAAGCTTCTCCGTCATGCGCTGCTGCTGATCAGTGACCGCCAGCAGCCCGTGCCGCAGCATGTCCACCACCTGCAGCAACGCCTCCCCGCCAGTGGTCGCGCCATGCGTGTGATTCTCCTCGGCAGCGAGCCGCAGCCCCTCATGCTTCTCCCTCTCCTCCCGCATGGGCCTCGCAGGCTCTCCATGCTCCGGATTGTGTGCGCCTTGCTGCTGCAGGTCATCGACATTCAACTGCAGCCCGGGCCCGTCGACTACCGCTTCCGGGGTCAGCCAACTGTCGAGGGGTTCCAGCAGCCTCTGAACCACCTGCCTGACACCGCATGCAACAGACATAGACGTCGCTGCGACGCGTTGCGCGCAGTGCGGGAAGCGAATGAAGGGTGGACACGCCCACATGTGCAAACGACTCCCATCATTGCGCCTTAGGGTTCGTGTCTCATTTCCACCATGCTCATGCCTCCGACCATGTGCGTAGGTAGGGCTACCAGTGCCGTCAAGCCGGTGCCGGTGTCCGCGCGCTCGCAGCGTGGCGTCGCCTACACCTTCAGAAGAGGCACGGCCGGCGCCCTCTTCACCAGGCCTACGCCTAGGCCTGCGCCCTCGCCGCTCAGGTCCGGAGGCGGCGCTGTGAAGCAGAAGCTCACTGCCCGTCCTGGGGTGGTGAAGTGAGGGCGTGGCATGGTGGCGTCATGGCATGCGCCCATTTGCATGGCCGACGGCCCCCCCAGCGCCTGACGCCCCCTTCCCCCGCCCTATGCCTCCAGCGGCGGCCCAACCGACGAGTTCATCAGGTCGAGGGCAACGAGCACCATCATGCAGCACTGCAAGCAGGTCCTGGTGGACGCGTGCACGCAGCGTGGCCTTGCGTCCAGCGGCACAAGGACGTCCTCGTGAGCTCCCTGAAGGCGTACGTTGGCGCTGCGGACGCGAGGTGATCAGAGGACGTGGCACCACTGGCATGCGCCCATCTGACCATGCATTCATACCTGCCGCCACGGTGCCTGCACTGACGTCGCAACCCCTCACTTCCCCGCCTTCAGCAACGGCCCAACCGACGAGTACATCAAGACGAGGGCGGCGAGCACCATCATGCAGCAGCACTGCAAGCAGGTCCTGGTGGACGCGTGCACGCAGCGTGGCCTCGCCTCCAGTGGCACAATGGACATCCTTGTGAGCAGGCTCAGGGCGTACGTCAGCGCTGAGCCTGCTGCCAGTCAGTCTGCCTCACCACTGTCGAGCTGCGCACCAGCGGCGCTAGCGGGCATCGCTGGCAGCAAGCTCAGCTCGGTGGCAAACCGCAGCGGCAGCTCTGTGGCCAACGGCAGCGCACCACAGACGCAGAGCACGGGCGGCAACGGCAGCAAGCCCATCAGCTCTGCCGCACAGATGCAGCGCATGGGCGGCAACGGCAGTAAGCCCATCAGCTCTGGTGCAAACGGCACTGCCCCACAGATGCAGAGCACGGGCGGCAACGGCAGCAAGCCCGGCAGCTCTGCCGCACAGACGCTGCGCGTGGGTCGCAACGGCAGCAAGCCCAGCAGCTCTGTGGCCAACGGCACTGCCGCACAGTCGCAGCGCATGGGCGGCAATGGCAGCAAGCCAGCAGCTCTGTGGCCAATGGAAGCGCACCACAGACGCAGCGCGTGGGTCTTAACGGCAGCAAGCCCGGCAACTCTGTGGCCAACGGCAACGTCCCACAGGCGCAGCGCGCGGGCGGCAATGACAGCAAGCCCATCAGCTCTGGTGAAAAGACACTGCCGCACAGATGCAGCGCAATTGCGTTGCAACGGCAACGTCCCACAGATGCAGCGCACTGACGGCAACGGCAGCAAGCCTACCAGCTCTGGTGCCAATGGCAGTGGCGCACAGAAGCAGCGCACGGGCCGCCATGGCAGCACGCGCGGCAGCGGCAGCTCTGGGGCAGGCGTAGACGCAGACAAGCTGGCCGACCTGCTGCTCTGGCTGATTGCCGTTAAGCCGTCGCTGGTGCAGAAGACCAACAAGAAGACCAAGGACAAGTACTAGACGGACCCTGCGGAGCTGCTGCTGAGTACCTCACTACCACCGCTCACGAGGAGCCAAGCCGGTGGTTGGTGCCGTGAGGCACCTTTGCTCACGTCGACAGCGCTGTATGCCCAAGGGTCGATCCAGGCCGGTTTTGCAAGTGCCCCCAGTTGGACGACAGTGGACTTAAGAGGGAATTGGCGCCAGTTGACGACGGCGACGGCGGCGGCGCCTGCCTACCTTCACGCTACCCCCACCATCGTTGTGCGCTCATCTGGGTGATACCACCACCACCTGGACACCCACACGCACGCCATTCACATGTTACCCACACAAACATTCTGCAGTTGCAAGCGGCAAAGGGTAGCGAGTTGTAAAGCAATGCGCCCCCTCCTCACACGTTGCCGCACGCCGGAGGCAGACCAGCACTGAGGCAGCCCCGTTGGACAGCATGCACGTGCGTGCGGAAGCAGAGCTCTGCAGAGATGGCGCACAACAACATCCTTGTTTGCAACCAAGTGAGCATCTTCCCAGCCTTCCTAAACCCTACCCCCCCCCATGCACCCCTCTTCAGCCACTAGGAGAAGCGACTGGGTGCTTTGGCCTACTGGGCGCCTTGGCTTATACACCCAAATAAGAGCCTCCACCAATTTCATCAACCACAGTCGCAACGGCAGGGTTAGTGGGTGCGAGCGAGGAAGCGCATCCAGATCCTCCGCAATGTTGTTGAGTCTCTCATAAGGCTCGCCACCGCCTGCTGAGATCTCGACGCACACGCGCGCCACCCGGCTGATCTGAGTTCTCAGGACCTGAAGCTCAGTCGTGGAGGCCGTCTCCTCCTGTCAGGGCGACATCGGTGGGGCCTTGTACCCAGGCACACAGGTGTGTGGGCATGGGCGGCGGCGACGGCAGTACGAAGCCGTGTGGTGTGGCAGCCCCAGGGTATGCTGCCGCGGCGCCGGGGTGTGGGGGTGTGCAGCTCAGTCTGGTGGTTGTGCAGTGCAGTGCAGTGTGTGCAAGCCGCAGAGGGGGGTAGTGCCCACAAAGCGAGGCTGCAGCAACTCCCCCCCCCACACACACACACACACACTGTTTTCAGCCAGCGTGCATTGTGCATCGTGCTTTGTGGTCACACGGCAGATGGCATTGCTTCAGTTGCTGAGGAAGTCAGGTCAGCTGATCGTTCTGCAGAATGGCCCCTACTCTTGGATTATTCATGCTGCTGCTGCTGCTGTGCACAGCAGTGGGCCAGAAATTTTGCCAGCGATGCTGCAATGCGTGCGACTTGACGATGGTCCCGTGGGCATTAATCGCACATGGATCTGCTACTTGGCAGCTTACTTCAGGGACATCATGTTGTATTAGCGCGCTGAGAATTCGGGGAGCTGTGCACGTGGGCGCCGTGTCGACGCACCCCACCTCGACAAACGTGCCTGCCTCATTCAGAAGAGATTGGAGATTGGGGGCCTCAACAAGAGCCACAGGAGCTGTGCTTTTCGTGTGCACGCCTACTTGCGTGGCAGCCTTAATTCAGGTCAGGCAGCCTCCCCCCTCTGCTGGAGAGCTGCCGCGTGCTCCCCTCTGCCTCATGATCACCCTCCACGCGTGAGCGCCTTGGGCAATTGCCCACCACAGGAGGATATTTTTCGTCGACAGCTGCTCGCTGTTGCTGGCCTTGGGGAACAAAGCTTGTGGCTCCCTGCGGGGCGTGTTTCCGCACACTGAGCACGCCTTCCTCAAAGACGCACGTTTGGATGCCAGCGTCTTGTCACGGTGCGCTTTTGTCTGTCCGCTGGTGCTGGTGGGAGAGCCAGGGAGACGCTCGCTGCCAGCTCTTTCCGCTGTGCACACGAGGCAGCCAGGGTGCTGGCAGTCAACCAGACAACCAGACAACCAGAGAGGTGCGTGTTTGTCTCTTGATGCTCTAGGGTTGATGCCACATGCGGTGGGGCAGGGGGTGCGAACGTCGCACTTTGCTGGGATGTCTGTTTTCGCCACAGGTTGACCTCCGTGTTATCTGGCCGGTGCATAGCGCGTGATAAATACCACTCGTTCGCGACGTCGCGTCGATGGGGGCGCTCCGTTGCCAGTCGGTGCATGGAGTCGAAAATGTCGCCAGCTGTTGCTTTCCCTACCACAGCCCCCTGTAGTGTTACCCCTGGTGTTACCCCGGGGTTACACTCTACACCCACAGTGTGTATATAGTGTAACCCCAAGGTAACACTGTAGGGGGCTGTGGTAGGGTTTCGACCTCTCCCGACCTCGACCGATGGGCCCCAAATCAAGGACAAGGACGTTTGATGACCCGATGACGTGTTGTACGTTCTTAAAATGGGCGCAGGGGTGGCGGGGGGGCGTCTGGGCCCCCTGGCTGACACCCAGTTCGATGCTCAAAACAGTGATCTAGGGCCTCTCTGCATGCACTCCCTCCCAGCATGAACCATACATATATCATATGCGATTGGTTTGTTGCCCCAGAGCGGCCATCATACACCTTCTGGACTGGGCCGCATGGGCACGCCATGCGCCATGCAGTGCAGGTGCAGGTGCACGCGCGCAGCAACAGCGCGGCGCTCGCTGCACCCACGGTCGCGCCCCCCCGCCCACAGCTGCCCTGTATCATGTAGTAAGGGCCCATGGCCAGAGATGTGGCGTCCACTCCCACCAGGCGCGCACAAAGGGCTCGGCGTGGTGAAACTCACGCAGTTCGCCACTACCCCACACGCCCCAGGCCATAACTCTCTCCTCCCTTAATCCCCTGAGGTACTACTGACACCCAAAAACGCGTAATGGAGTCAGCTATCCTTCGCGCTCGGTTTCGGGCCCATGGGCTGGGTTGGACCGTGGTCGGTTTCGTAACGCAAAAGTAGCCGAAAATAACGGCCTGCCGGGGGACTACCAAAAAATCCCGTGTTGATATTTTAGGTATCATCCACGCGAAGGCGCCCACCAAGTTTCGGTTTGGCAGTCCCCCGGCAGGGCACCCAAATCGCCCGCGCCGCGGCTGCGCCCCCACCGCATGTGGGTTAATGCTCTAGGGTTTCACTAGGGTTTTGTGGTTTCGCGCCGTTCATTGCACGTTGGTGCATTTATCCGCGAAGCAGCGTCTATGTCTGTCGCGTTGGAGATCAAGCAGTTGGTCGAGAGGCTGCTGGAGCTCACGGATAAGGGGGTGGTGGTTGTCGGCGATGACGATGATGTCGAGGACATCATCCAGTCGATGCAGTTCCTGCAGGTGGAGGTCAGCGCGCTGAACCAGAGGGTTGGCGCTCTGAACCTGCAGGGGGGGAGGCAGCAGCAGATCGACCTGGGACGCGGAGATGCGGAGGCGCTTCGCGCGCAGCTGGCCATGCAGGCGGCTCAGCTCCAGGCGCAGCAGGCGCAGCTGCAGCAGCTCGCGGGGGCTCAGGCTCAGGCGATGCAGGCTCAGGCTGCCACCGACGCTGCCGTTACGCGGCGCATGCAGGCTCAGGCTGCATCCAACGCACAGCGCATAGAGGCTGCCCTGCTTCCGGTGGGGCCTGGACAGCTGCTTGCCGCAGCGACAAAAGGACTCGAGGAGGAAGTGAGCTCCCTGCTGAGTCGTGGTGCTGACGTCAACGAGATGGACGCGGTGAGTGGCAATTGATTGGGAGGAGAGGGGGGGGCCGGGCATGCGTCCTCTGTGCCCGGAGCTGGGTGCTGTGTGAAGATGATCGTTTGGGTTTGGGTAGAGGCATCCTAGGTATGCAGCTGCCACGCATGTGTGTGGCTGAAATGTGTGCATGTGTGTGCATCTCTCTTGCGCAGTGGGGGCGCACGCCTCTCTGGTGGGCTGCCTTCCAAGGTCACACGGTCGTGGCGGCCCTGCTGATGCAGCACGGCGCGTCGGTGAACAAAGCGCCCTTCGTGAGTAGGGTGCTGTGTAGGGCTCCATTGTGTGTGCGTGTGCTAGGTGTGGGTGGTTTTAAGAGGCACGCATCCACACGTGGCCTCAATCCTGCACGTTTCCTGCACCCCTCGCCTGGTGTGTAGGTATGTGCATGCAAAATAGAAGCTAGCCTCGTTAGGCAACTCCCTCAATCCCAATCCGGAGGGTGCATGCTGTAAACTGTAAACTGTGCAGGCAGAGATACAGGAGAGGGCCACGCCCATCTTTGGCCATGTCCATGTATGTGGTGTGTGTGCTTGTGTGTGTGTGTGTGTGTGCGCGTATGCACCTGCATGTGCAAGCACTCACGCAACATTCACGCACTGCTTGCCTGGTGTGTGTTTGTGCAGTATGGGCACACGCTTCTCAAGGTTGCAAGCGAGGGCGGCCACACCGCAGTGGTGCGCATGCTGAAGGCGAGCGGTGCGTGGCGCTGAGCCGGGTGCCACACAGCCCCCCTTTGTGCGCTGGGCGCAGCTGCTGTATCCATGCGTGAGGGGGCAGGCCACTCACTGCAATGTACTGGGAACTGTGCTCCGCCCGCGTCCGTACGCGGTACCCCCGTTGCTCACTTTGACGGTGTCGATTACCTGCACCATCGGCCGCACCGGCCATAACCACGATTCTGCCAGTGCCCCCAGTTGGACGGCGGGCTTAGAGGAACTTGGCGCCAGTTGACTGCGGTGTGGCGCCTCCCCACCTTCGTTCCACCCCCATCATCATTGTGCGTTCGTCTTGATGACACCACCACACGCTTTCTCAAGTGGGCAACTCGAACAGTCTGCAGTTGCTAGCGACACTGTTGAAATGCACGGCCGCTCTTTTACGAGGCACTCCCAAGGCGAAACGGCACCGAGTCAGGCAGATGAAAAAGCATGCACAGGCGGGCATCGTCGGCAGCGGAATTTATTGAGATGCCGCCCAGTTGGTCCCCCCCCTTGTACCTGTCAGTGGCGGCTGGGCGCAGCGTCCGTATGCGACCACGAGTCCCGATTTTTCAAGTCCAAGGCAGGCTGGTTTTATAGGTTTGACACGTATGCGCCGGGAAGACCCTGGGGCGTGACTTAAGGCCTAGGCTACACGTCTAGGGGGGCTCTACTAGGAAAGCCCTCAAGGCTACACAGCGCGCCAGCCTACCAGGGACTAAGGCAGGATGATGCACCGCGTTTGCCTGGGCTGTGGTGGACCCACTTCTGGTGTCAGAGAACAGGAGCATGTCAGTGAGGCTGCAACATTCACATCGACACGCGTCCCCGACCCATCCAAGCCCTCAGGGCGCGTGGGTTGGAGGTGGGAGTCCCTTGTGCGTGCAAACCACGAAGAGCGGGGCAGCTCGAGAGCGTGCACATCGGCGAATCAGCAGCAGCCTCCATCTGCACCGTATGCCGCACCAGGCCGCCGCCACAATTCTGCCAGTTGGATGAGAGAGACTTTGCAGTGGTGGCGCCCCCAAACTTCCGTTCACCCCCGACATCATTGTGTGTTCATCTCCACCACTTTCCAACACCCTCGGGCTGGTCGTGCCCATGTTTCCAACGTGCCAGCACAGTTGAAATGCACGGCCCTAGTCCCGAGTGGCATCGAGGCAGGCCGTTGTTAGAGCATGGTCAGCCCCTTATCAGCGAAGTTGGTGCTGCCCTCCGGCCACACGATGGGTTTGGTGTGGTGCCTGGCTTGTGGTGCTGCTTGTTGGCGCCCAGCACCTCGTGTGGGTGGCGCTAACGTCGAGGCGTTTTTTTTGTTTGTAGCTTTAACTTTTGGTGGGCCTCGTGTCTGCTGTCATAGTCCCACAGTAGCTCTCAGAGTCTGAACTGATTGAGTCGCCGGCATTGGAATGTAAACTACCTCTTCTTGTCATGGCTGCTGGCCAATCGTGTTACACGTCCCTCTGAATTCTTAATGCGCCCGTAAGTGTGCGGCTGGGCCTGGCAGCTGGGCCGGGGGTGGGGGGGGCAGGAATTTTGTGGGACAGTGTGTGTGGACACAGCCAGTGTGGCTGCAACATCCACATCGACACGCGTCCCCGATCAATCCAAGCCCTCAATCGAGGAGGATCGCTTGCTTGGGGGTGCGTGGATTGGAGGTGGAGGGTCGAGGAGCCCCTTGGCGCAGAGTGTCGCGTGTTTATGTACACACGTTGCACACGCGTTTGCACACGGCATCCAAGCATTCCATGCCGCACCATCCACCTACAGCACCAGGGGTGTACACACTGTCGTTCTGAGACAGACCCACGCACGAGAGACGCAAGCGAGAGAGAGCTGGGCACCATGGGCAGCGATGGCTTCACCATCCGGCCCATCCGGCCAGAGGACGAGCCACGAGTGAGGGACATGATCGTGGACGGGTGAGTGGCCCGCTGCTGAACTGGCTGTGGTGTACGGCGCACTTTCAGGGACTTGAGGGCCTGCCGTCGCCATGCTGCTGCATGCATGGGGACTGCCTTGCGATCAAGCGTGGCACACACATGCACACCCTCTCTCGACATGTGTTTGTGCATGCTGCACGCCCACAGCATCACCAAACAAACACACGCACACACACTCACACACATGCACACACCAACATCCCCCCCCACACACACACACGCACGCACACACACACACACACACATGCACGCAGCTTCGTATCCAACTCTCACAACTTTCACCGCGTTCGCGCGCTCGGCAGCGCGCACATTGCACTCGGGTGGGGCGCTGCGGTGGCGGCGGCAGTGGTCGCGAAGCCGCAGTACGCCGCCGCGATCGTGTGTGCAGGTGGGGTACCTAGGGCCCCACCACGTTCTTTGCGGTTTGTCTCGACGGGGGACTGTGCTGGGGGGGGGGTGCGCCTTTCTGGCTGTAGCAGTTTTGAGGGTCTTGTGTTTTTACTCGGGGTCTAAGCGCTCCCGTTGTGTTATGTGCATTCGACGACGACATTCCCAACATCTGAGGCGGCGCCTCAGGCGGCGCCTTCACTTGTGCGGATCAGACGGCGCCTCAGGCGCGCGCCGAGACGGCCCGAGGCGCACCCCGACCGCCTCAGGCGTTATGACCGCCTTCACTTGCGCGCCTCATACGTTGGGATTGTGGTAGTGAAGGTGGGGTGCCCAACCCTGGGTGGGGTGCGAGAAGCAAGGGTGGATTGCCGTGGCACTGGTGGCGGTGCTGTAACAACTCTCAGGGTTGTTGAAGCTGTGAGGAAGGGTGTTAGTGATTGTGAGTATCAGGAGCCCCGCCTCGCTCTTGATTGTTCCAAAGCTCAGCTTATGAGAGGTCCAAAAGTGTGGAACGTGTGGATTCCATCACCCATCAGGTAATTAATACCTGTCACTAACCAAGAGCATCCTTAAAGGTTGGGCTCTGGGTAAGGTTTGTGACAGGTGCGCCATCGTGGGTGCGGGTGAAGCGGGCTGCAGGTGGGGATGCTGGGGCGGAGTGGGACAGTGGTTCCGCTCAGGATCTTGGGAAATGATAGCTCACCCCGCGCCTCAGGTTTGCTTTCGGCGAAGTTCCCCCTCAGGAGGCGTAGCCCCTATGTTTTTTTGATGAAGTTGTTTTACAATCCACTGCCGGCGGTCACACGTTCGGTTCCAAAGCTCCAGCGGGACTTGAGAGAGCAGGCACGAGGCCCACCAAAAAGGTAAAGCTACTAAAGCAGCCCACGGTAGCGCCAACCACGTCGTGGCGGGCGCCAAGCAAGCAGCACCACTGTGCAGGCTCCACACCCAACCCCTGCAGTGGCCGGAGGGCGGGCCCAAGGTATAAAACCATGAGAGGACCAGAAAGCCCTCCCCCAAACCACTGGAAGCGGGGCTGGTAGCACACCCGCCGCAGCACTCTACTCAGCGACCACACCGCACCCGCCACTGCGCGCGTGTGGCGCCACCTCCCCTTCAACACACCCCCAGAGGGGATGCCAACTAGCAAACAGGTGCAGCCACCCGCTCGCCGTAACCACGAGGCGCGCGCGGTGGAACTGCGCCCGCTTGCTCGCAGCCTTGGCGGCGAGGAAAGCGGGCCACAGTTTATATTGCGAAATGCCAAACTAGTGTCCTCCTTGCCCATTAACTCATGACTAAGGCTTTCAAACCACGATGCGTGGGTCAAGGGGCAGGGAGGAGACGAGCCGTAACTCTCATCTGAGGGCGCGGGGGGCAGCCACATACGCGGAGGCTGCGCAACACCTGCATGGCGACGCCAGCAACCACATCTCGGCCTCGGCCGACACCACAGACGCCCTACGCGCCCTCAGCGCGGGGCAGGCAGACATCAAACGCCTGGTAGGGGGGCTGCTGGACAGGGAGGCGAGGGCGCGCGCCCAGCCACAGAATGCGCCGACGCAGGTGGGCGCGCCACAGGTTGCCGACGCCGGCCACAGCGGTGCCCTTGCGGGGGTGCTCGCTGTGGTGCAGGCGCAGGCGCAACAGATTGCGTCCCTGGTGGATGTGGTGAGCCTCCTGGTGAGCCGCGTCCCTGGGGCGCCCATGCAGATGCCGCATGCAGAGCCCGCCCGCGCACGGGCCGGCCATGCGGCCCACAGTGCGGCGCCCCGCGCTGCGCCTGCTGCCGAGGCTGCTCAGCCTGCCCGGCCCGCTGCTGCTGCCGCCCCTGTGGCGTCGGCGGGGGGGGGGCCGGCGACGGAGCGGCCTGCGTCGGGCGCCACGCGTGCCGCATCTGCGCGCGGCCCCTCCCGCCGGGGGGGGCTGCCTGCGCGTGTGGGCGACACGTCGCTGCGCCGCAGCTTCGTGCTGTCCATCCCGGTGGCACGCGGCGCCAACTGGTTCCTCGCGGGCGGTGGCAGGCGGATGGATGAAGAGGAGGCGACGGCGGCGGCGGCGGAGCGGATCGCTGCAGCTGCCGAGGACGGCACCAGCCTGCCCGTCCGCCTGGCTACGGATGTCGTGCGCTTCCTCTACGGCGGCACCGGCCGGCGGGAGCCGGCTGATGGTGGCGTCGTGTCCGCGTCGCTCCTCAACGCCAAGCCTGCCGTCGGGGGCATCGGCGTGGAGCCACGCGGGGGCGGTGTGCTGCGTGTGCTCTTCACCGTGGCGTCTGACGCCGTGGCCGACACTGTCGTGCGCTGGCGCCACGAGCTGCGCCGCTGCGTGGACTCGACTGCAGTCTTCGACGTCCTCAGTGACCGCGAGGAGGCGCAGCACCAGGCGCTGTGGCCCGCTTTCCTCGCCGCCAAGGTTGCGGGGAAGCGGGCGCAGTTCCACCGCGCGCGCCTCGTCGTTGACGGCGAGCGGGTGCCTGCACCTGCTTGCTAGATGGCATTCCCTCTGGGGTGTTTTTGAAGGGGAGGTGGCGCCACACGCGTGCGGTGGCGGGTGCGGTGTCGTCGCTGAGTAGAGTGCTGCGGCGGGTGTGCTACTAGCCCCGCTTCCGGTGGTCTGGGGAGGGCTTTTTGGTCCCTTCATGGTTTTATACCTTGGGTCCGCCCTCTGGCCATTTGAGGGGCTGGGTGTGCAGCCTGCACAGTGGTGCTGCTTGCTTGGCGCCCGCCACCAAGTGTGGATGGCGTTACCGTGGGCTACTTGTAGCTTGACCTGTTGTGGGCCTTGAGCCTTGTTTCTCTAAGTCCCACTGGAGCTTTGGAACCGTACGTGTGACCGCCAGAAGTGGATTGTAAAACTCTCATCATCATCATCTCATCACAACATAATGGCGGCCTGTTGCGCTCGCCACTGCGTTTGAGGCACATCGCCCCTGCGCCGCCCTCCGCACGCCCCAAGCGCACCATAAATTGGCATAAATGGATTGGGACCGCGCTGGGGTGTGGGTGGGTGGGCTACGTGCGGGCGAGAGGGGGGGCAATCTCGAGATGACCGGGGCGCGGGGCGCGGGCCGCGGGCTGACGTGCTCGCTCTCCTCCCCTCACCACCGCGTCGATCGCGCGCCAGACGTTATTTGTTTGGGTTACAATCGCATTACACGTGCGGGGGAGGGCCCATGCGGCGCGGTGTGAGGGCGTCGATAGGTACGGGACGGGTTACGAAACCGAGCCCCGCTTCCCCCTATGCCCCTCAACGCATGGGACTCGACTGCAGCGCTGCATGTGCATTCCTAGGTGCTGCTGTGAGAGTGGCGTGTCTCCATGCGCGCGCATGCAGCGTGCGCGCGCATGGGGTGGGCACTGGGCCAGCATGGCGCACATTACTGTGTATGTGTGGGTGTGGGTGTGTCTGTGGGTGCGCTCGTGTGTGTGTGTGTGTGTGAGCGTGCGCGCGTGGGTGTGTATGCCGCAACTGCTAAAGGCTCCAAGAGGCTCATCCTTGCGGGGCAGGTGTGCGCTCACGTGCGTGTGCGCGTGTGTGCATGTATGTGTGTGCCTGCGTGTTGTGCCAATGCTGTGCATGTACGCATGTGTGCGTGTGTGCGTGTTGACGCCCGTTTGAGGGGGGAGCTTCACCGGATTTTCACGCCGCCCAGCGGCGTGCTTGGACCTTGTCTCGATCTCACCCCGCCGGAGGCGATTTGGGGGCTAAAATGTGTGAAAATGCCGAAAATGCACTTTGCGGGGTTGCGGGGTGGCTAACGGCTTAGGTTACTGGTGTGGGAGCGAGGCAGGTGGCAGGATCCCCGCTGCACAGAAGTTTGAGTTGCGGACTAGCAACAGGCTTCAGGGCTTGCGTCTGTCACGTGGTCGCTTCGAGTCGGAGGGCCGCTTGTGCTCGTCGCCCCACTGTTGTTTCATGCAAGCGTCGCTGGGGCGCGCTGGCGATGCGGAAATCATCAGGAAAGGGAAGGGAAAGCGACAGGGACAGGGGCAGGGAGACAAGGACAGGGAGACAGGGACAGGGGCAGGGGCAAGGACACGGGCAGTGACAGGGACAGATAAGCCCACCTTCGGAACCGATTTGAAGGGGTGCATGGGTTAATGGCGCACACCTTCACTGTCCCACGCAGGCGTCGCCGTGGTGGGCGTCGCGTGCGTCAGAATGTACTACACGTTTGAGTCGCTGATGGACGGTTACATCAAGCACGCGCTGGGGGATGACCTTAAGAGGTGCGGAGTGGTCACTGTGTGTGTGTGTGTGTGTGTGTGTATGTGTGTGTGTGTGTTCACCTGCTGGAGCACTGCTGTGTGGTGTGTGTGTGTGTGTTTGTCACCTGCTGGAGCACTGCTGTGTGTGTGTGTGCGTGTGTGTGTGTGTGTGTGTGTCACACCCTGCTATGCAACCTAGCCTCACACGCCACTGCAAGGGCTTGCGCTGTCAGGACCCACGCACACCGCACCACAGCACTTGTCCCGCACGGTGCACGTGTGATACCCGACTATTTGTGTGTGTGTGTGTGTGTGTGTGTGTGTGTGTGTGTGTGTGTGTGTGTGTGTGTGTGTGTCACCTGCTGGAGCTAGTGGTGCTTGTTCCAGGGGCACGTGGTGGGGACTGTGCAAAACGTGCCCCTGGAGGTGTGGGCCAGCCCCGCTTGTCCAGTCTGCCTCCCTGCCTTCCTCCCTCCCTCCCCCCCTCCTCCTCCCTGCGTCTGCCTTCCCTCCCTTCCTCCCTCCCCCACCCTTACCTCACCCACCCGCAACTAACACCACAGCATCTGCGATTTCTACCGTGAGGGCTCCACTGTGCAGCCGGACGCTGGGCCAGGCACCGGGTTCTGGGTCGCAGTGTCGAATGCGACTGGAAAGGTTATGGGCTGCGTCGCGCTGCAGCGGCGCACGGACAAGCGCGCAGAGTTCAGGAGGTGGGTGGTTGTTGGGTGGTTGTTGGTTGGCTGTAGGGTGGGTGGGTTCTGGGTCGCAGCTTCCAATGCGACTGAGCAGGTTATGATCTGCGTCGCGCTGCAGCGCTGCACGGACGAGCGCGCAGAGTTCAGGAGGTATGTGGTTGCTGGGTGGGTGTTGGATGGTTATGGGTTCTGGGTCGCAGTGTCCAATGCGACTGGGGAGGTTAAAGGCTGCGTCGCGCTGCAGCGGCGCACGGACGAGCGCGCAGAGTTCCGGGGATGGGTGGTTGTTGGGTGGCCGTTGGGTGGTTTTGGGTGGTTTTGGGTGGCTGTTGGGTGGTTGTGGGTGGGTTCTGATTAGCCGAGGCAAAGGCGACTTAGCAGATCCTCGCATTCCAACGCTGTGATGCCCAGTGATGCCCACCCCCACCCACCTACCCCACACTACTATGATACACCCATGCAGGCTGAGTGAGTCCCATCTGCACCCGCTCCCCACATCAAGCATTCCCACTTCACCCCTTTCAGGCTCAGCGTGTCCCGCTCCGCGCGCCGACAAGGCATCGCGCGCGCGCTCACCAACCACGCCATGTCTGTCGCTACTGCCGCCGGCGTCAAGACTCTGTTCCTGTCGACATCTGTCGGACAGCCGTCTGCGATCGACATGTACACGCGGGTGAGTCTCTCTCTCTCTCTCTCTCTCTCTCTGTTTGTGTGTATGTGTATGTGTATGCCTCCCGGGGGGGAGGGACGGAGGGAGGGAGGGAAGGGGAGGGGAGGGAGGGAGGGAGGGGAGCGCCCGCCATGCGCCCATTTCACGATCTCGAATATGACCCGGCCCACGCCACGCGCACCCATGGAATACGCAGGCCGGGTGGGTCGTCGCCAAGGAGACCCGCCAAATTGGGATCGTAATCAAGCACTTTGAGCTGTCGCTGGCAGGCGGCGTCCCCAAGCCAGACGGGCACGAACCCTCGGTCGAGGACCTGCTTTCAGACCTGCGCGGCGGCCAGTTGGTCACGGAGCAGTCGTTTGTGAGCGGCGTCATGCCGGGGTCGTTCGCGAACCTTGCCACCGCGGCGGGCGCTGTCAAGCGGTGACGTACCCTCGGCCGCCGACGACCTGCCTCCGGATCTGCGCGGCGGCCAGTCGCTTGTGGGCAGTGTCCATGCCGGGGTCATTTGTGCAGCGGCGGTGACGCCCCATCATGGCGTGTGGTGGCTGTTGTGGGCTGGATCGCGCCTGGACGCCGGGGCGCGGCTCGATCCAGCAATCTCCCCTCTGGACGCCAGGGCGCTCCTGGCGGCGTGTGTGTGTGATGCCCGTTATGGCATCAATCCATATGGCATGACCAGCATGGTGGCTGTGCTGACTGTCTCGTTCGTGCAGCCGGCCAGCACGGCAGGCGCTGCCGGGCGGTGACCGCCCCAAAGCATCGCGCGCGGCGGCCGAGCTGCCCAGTACTAGCGGCCAGACGGTCAGTGACCAATTGCCATCGCCCCACAAAGTTTTTGGTGGTCTCACGCACTGCGGGACTCAGCAGTGCGCATGCAGCCGCAATTTCCAATTTTTCATGTCCAAGTTATGGATGCACCGGTACGTGCCGTGGGCATAGCCAGTGTTTGCAACCCCAATTGGGGTGTACCGCAACCTCTGCATTTAGACGCGACCCCTGATTTGAACACTCTTGTGTGATTTAGGGTGCATCACTGGGCCCTCTAGGGGCTGTGTGGGGTTTGGCGGGTATTGCTTCCTAAACCCGTCGCCAATAACATGCAAGGAAGATAGAGAGATGAGAGGCAATGGTGAGACACAATGCTGATACGGGCGGTGACCAATGATGGGTTTAAGGAGAGGCAGTAACAAATGAGCTTGCAGGTGTAATTCACGCGCCGCGGGTCAGGGGGGCGGAATCAGATGAGGCAGTTTCCAGTTCTTACGTGTTCATGATGCACGACTACACGCGCTCACTGGCCCCGCGTACCAGAGCAGAAACCCTCCATCTATCTAGGCGAGGGCCCGTAAAGGCACCCGTAAGTAATTAATTCACTTCTCCCAACAGAGCCGCAACATTCGGGGGGGGGGGGGCGACAGTAAAACACGGTGCAGTAGCTCGCACACACATGCGATCCTCAGATCTGAACTGCGTGCAGGAGGGACCCTAAGGCTGGCCGTGTACTTCTCGGCTGTCTTGAGGCCAGGCAGCCTTGTCGATGCATGCAAAGAGGGCCTCCTCTGGCTGTGTCGCGTGCCGTCAGAACTCCTTCTCGAAGAGGCCGTGTCGACGCGTGCAAGCAGGGCCCCCCTCTGGCTGTGTCGCGTGTCGTTAGGATCATAACATCATCACGTCATGACGATGGGAGATCACTGCGCCTTCTTTGCCGTCTTGATGACAGCGGACGAAGACGTCTTGGCGTTGTCGATGATCGAGGCGCGGAAGGAGACGGCGAGCGTCACGGGGACCGCCCCCCACACGACCATCTGCGACGCACGCACGCACGCACGCACGTTCAAATATCAGGACGGATCAGGTGTAGGGGTACAGCCTGGCGTTGTGTGTGTGGCGTCGAACGTGACGGGGATCGCCCCCCACGCCACCATCTGCGACGCACGCACGCACGTTCAAATGTCAGGGTAGGTCAAGTGATGGCGTTCAGCCTGCCAGCGTGTGCGTGGCGGCGAGCGTCACGGGGATTGCCCCCCCACGCAAACATCCGCGTAGCACGCACGCACACTCAAGAGATCAGGGCATATCAGGGGTCTACTCGCACGCCAACATACCGATCAGAGAGGATCCGGTACAGCCTGGCACGTGCGTGTGTCGTGCACCAAAGGGCGCCATAGTCTCTGAAGCAGTGTTTCCGTTAGCCAACCCGCAACCCGACAAAGTGAACGTTCGGGTTGAGATTGGCCGATTCGGGCTGGCGCGTCAGGGTGAGATTGCGCGAATTCCGACCCGAAAAAGTGTGAAAATCGGCATTTTCACACTTCTCCGCCAAAATTCGCCTCCGTCGGGTTGAGATTGGCAAAATGAGCGTGAGGACCGGGTTGAGCCATCGTTTTACCAAGATCCTTAACGGAACCACTGCTCTGAAGCTCCCTATCCAGGGCCCCACACTCCACACTCCACACCTGCAGCATGGCCGGCAGCGGGCTGATCATGAAGCCAAAGATGCGCGCCATAATCCACAGCGTAGACAGCAGGAAGATGACTGTGCTGACCGTGAAGACGGTGTACAGGACGCTCATCGACAGGGGGTAGACACTCCCGGGGACGTCCTGCAAAAACACAGGCAGACGGGTTCGTGGAGATGGTGACAGAAGGATAGTGATAGTAGGCACGCCAAGCTTGTAGTTCAAGCTACTAGTACAAGCCAGTAGGCTATGCGGTAGAACACACATCGACAGCTGGTAGACACTCCCGGGGACGTCCTGCAAAAGCACAGGCAGACGGAGGGGATCTTTGAGACGGTGATAGAAGGATAGTGATGGTAGGCACACCGAGCTAGTAGTACAAGCTAGTAGGCTATGCGGTAGGACGCTCATCGACTGTGGGTAGACACTCCCGGGGACGTCCTGAGTGTGTGTGTGTGTGCAAGCTGGACACAAGGGTCTGTATTATAGGCCAGTGCATGCAATGGACTGGACTTGGACTGGACACCAGTATATTGTATATTCTAGTGCATGTCGTGTACATGACGCTCATTGACAGCAGGTAGACACTCCCGGGGACGTCCTGCATGCGTGTGTGCGCGTGTGTGTGTGTGTGTGTGTGTGTGTGTGTGTGTGCGTGTGTGTGTGTTAAAGCCGGCACTAATATATTAGCTAGCAGTTACTGGACACTAGCCTGTTATTGGCCAGTGCATGTGGCGTAGTGGACGCTTATCGACAGGAGGTAGACAATCCCGGGGACGTCCTGCAAAAGCACAGGCAGGCAGAGGGGATCTTTGAGACGGTGATAAAAGGATAGTGATAGTAGGCACACCGAGCTAGTAGTACAAGCTAGTAGGCTATGCGGTAGGACGCTTATCGACAGGGGGTAGACACTCCCGGGGACGTCCTGAGAGTGTGTGCGTGTGTTTGTGTGTGTGTGTGTGTATGTGTATGTGTGTATGTGTGTGTGTATGTGTGTGTGTGTGTTGGCTGGACACCAGGGTCTGTGTTATAGGCCAGTGCATGCGATGGCACACCACGCTAATAGGACAACCTTCTAGGCGTGCTGGGTGAGATACTACCTGAGGCGCGTATCCTGAAGCCCCGGGTTGTACAGGTTTTACACGTACGCGACCCCGGGGCGTGAATTCAGGCCTATGATACACGCTTAGGGGGGCTCTACTGGGAGAGCCCGCACGGCCACGGCACAGCGCGCCAGCCTATCAGGCAGCCAGCTTGCGAAAGGAATGGCCCACACGATGGGGCCAAACGTGGGTACAAGTGACGAGTTCCGCTGTCGCACGGTGCAGCAACCTTACATACCCGGAATGCGCATCAAGCGGCGAGATGAGCCAGCTTGGAGTGGCCCACACGATGAGGCCACACGAGGGTGTGATAAGGGGGAGGGATAGGGGGAGGGTCCGAACCAGTGGTTCCGCTAAGGATCTTGAGGAAACGATGGCTCAACCCGGGTCTCACGGCTGACTCCCCAATCTCAACCCTACGGAGGCGATTTCTTGCGAAAAGGGTGTGAAAATGTCGTTTCTCACACTTTTGGAGTCGAAATTTGCGCAATCTCAACCCGACACTCCAGCCCAAATCGGCCAATCTCAACCCAAAAGTGCACTTTGTCGGGTGGTGGAAACACTGGTCCGAACGCCGGGTAAACACCTGATTGCGTAATCGGGACAGCGCAGCAGGCATTCTGTAGCAGATGGGCCCAAAAGGGTCCTAGCTAGGTGTCGGTGTTGGGTGCTGTTGGCCTTATGCATTCGGTGTATTCGTGACACATTCGCACGAGTTCTTTCCTGGTGGATTTTAGAGGCTTTTATCGGCGCTAGGCCTGACACCTGATTGAAACTGGCTGGTAGGGCTCCATTGCGCTGAGCGGCACACGCTGTGCTACGCACGCGCACGCTCACACGCTTAACATGGACAGGGTACTCAAGCCACCAGTGCCGCAGTCGACAGGTCGACAGAGTCCACCTCGGCACACATGCCACCCAACCAGTGGTGTGATTAAGGAAACCAAGAATGTCCCGTTTGTCCCTGCAACATTGGATGGAAAATGCCGAATTGCCCTCGCAGGAGACGCTTTTTGTTGCAGAAAAGTGTGAAAATCGCAAAATTATACACTTTTCGGCGTGAAACTCCCGCGATGCGCCCCCGGAGCTTCCCCCCAAATTTCCCGGTTTGCCCCCGCAGCAGGGTGTGCGGGGGTGCTAATGACACCACTGCACCCAACACAGTGACCGTCACAGGACCAGGGGCGTCCTGTGTCAGTGACCCCCCTCTCAGCACCCCACTCGTACGCATGAGACATGTGGCCCATACACTGCATCCACACCCTGTCCTCCCACACCTGCGTGTACGGCACCGCAGTTGACGGGTCGACAGAGTATACCTCGGCCCACATGCGGTCCCACATTGCCTGAACCTCGGTCCAGAACTGCTCAAACTGCGTGCGTGTGTGTGTGTGTGTGTGTGTGTGCGTGTGAGTGTGCACGCGTGTGTGTGCGTGTGTGTGATAGAGAGGGCAAGTGGGTGGAGTGTGGGGCAGCATTCAACAACACACACACACACACACACACAGCTCCTTGCCCTCGGAGGGGACAAACTTAAGAGCAGCAAGCACCGGCGATGCCTGACCAGCACTACTAGACGTGCCCCCCTCGCCCCCCCCCCACACACACACCTCCGTATCCTTTGACAGCACGAGCTCTGAGAAGCCAGGAATGAGCCCCCCCTCCAGTTCCCCTCAAAAAACTCCTCCTCCCCCCATTCACCCCCCCCTTCATCTATCATCTACCAGAACGTTACACGAGCGCGAGCCGCGTGCACCGGCGATGCCCGACCTAATGGCAGTGATACACCCCGGCTGTTGTTACGAGGTCTTGACCCGTGCACTGGGGTGTCTGTTTGAATAGCGGGTGACCGACCAACGCTTGAATATAACAGATAGTATCACATACACACACACACACACACACACCTCCTTGTCCTTTGACAGCACAAGCTCTGAGAAGCCAGTAATGAGCTGCGTGCCGTAGCCTGCGTGGTGGTGCTTCTCGCTCAATACGAGCTCCTTCCCACGCGTCATGATGACCTTCACGGTGTGTGTGTGTGTGTGTGTGCGTCGGTTGGTTGAGCGCGGCACTTAGCGTGCGTGTGTGTGTGTGTGTGGTGGTGCTTCTCTCTCAACACCCAGCTACTTCCCATGCGGCATGCTGACCTGCAATGGAGACGAGTGGCAGGGGGGGGGGGACTGATTGGGTGGGGCCACGCTTGAGCAGCCCGACTATCCTATAATCTGCACTGCTGTGCAGCATCATGCGGTTGGTTGGCGTGTGTGCATGGGTCAAGGTCACACCTGCACCGACAGCCCCCGCGAGTGCGAGTAGTACTACAGTATGCAACGCTTGAGCAGCAGGCACCGACGTCATATGCGGCTGGCGTGGGGCGTGTGCGTGCCCAGCACCAACACAAGTCGTATGCGCCGGCAGAAAAGTCTCCAGAAGAGTGCAAAAGCCATCATCAGGTCCGCACCTGCAGCCCCCGAAAGTGCGCGTAGTACAGCATGCCTCGCTTGAGCGGCCGTGCTTGAACAGCAAGCACTGACGATCCTACCCAACTGCTGTGCACCCGATACTGCCGTGCATCATCATGAGGCGCATGTGCATGGGTCAAGGTCGCACCTGCACCGGCAGCCCTCGCGAGTGCGCGTAGAACAGCATGCCTCGCTTGAGCGGCCTCGCTTGAGCAGGCAGCACTGACTATCCTACTCAACTGCTGTGCACCCCATACTGCCGTGCATCATCATGCGGCGCGTGTGCATGGTTCAAGGCCGCACCTGCACTGGCAGCCCCCGCGAGTGCGCGTAGTGCAGCATGCCCCGCTTAAGCGGCTTTTGCTTTAGCAGGCAGCACTGACTATTCTACTAAACTGCTGTGCACCCCGTACTAGCGTGCATAATCATGCGGCGTGTGTGCGTGGGTCAAGGCTGCACCTGCACCGGCAGCCCCCGCCAGTGCGCGTAGTACTATAGCATGCCTCGCTTGAGCAGCAGGCACCGACATCATATGGAGATGCGGCTGGCGCGGGCTTGTGCGTGCCTAGTAGGCCCTAGCACCAACACAAATCGTACGCGCCGGCAGAAAAGTCTCCAACAGAATGCAACAGCCATCATCAGGTCCGTACCTGCACCGGCGACCCCCGCGAGTGCGCGTAGTACAGCATTCCTCGCTTGAGCGGCCTCGCTTGAGCAGACAGCACTGACAATCCTGCTAAACTGCTGTGCGCCCCATACTGCCGCGCACCATCATGCGGCGCGTGCGCATGGGTCAAGGCCGCACCTGCACCGGCAGCCCCCGTGAGTGCGCGTAGTACAGCATGCCCCGCTTGAGCCGCCTTGCTTTAGCAGGCAGCACTGCCTATCCTACTTAACTGCTGTGCACCCCATACTGCTGTGCACCATCACGTTGAATCATGCGCCGCATGGTGCAAGGCCGCACCTGCACCGGCAGCCCCCGCGAGTGCGCGTAGTACAGCATGCCTCGCTTGAGCGGCAGAGACGTGGACTTGGTGGATCGGTGGCCCTCTGGGAATACGAGCAGGCTCGAACACGGGCTCGAGTTCTGGAGGGCATGGAGCACACAGGGGGAGAGCAGGACCAGACATGTTTAGTAGGAGCCTTTGCATCGTTGGTTGCGGGTGGCCCGATGGGGATACGAGCAGGCTCGAACACGGGCCCGAGTTCTGAAGGGCGCGGAGCACAAGGGGGAGAGAGCAGGATGGGGCGTGTTCAGTAGGAGCCCTCGCATCGTTCGCCGTGGGTGGATCGGTGGCCCTCTGGGTATACGAGCAGGCTCGAACATGGGCTCGAGTTCTGCGAGGGGTGTGCAAGCACGGTGAAGATCAGGAACATCAGTAGGAACCCCTGTGGGGAACCTTGGACCAGATGCATCAGCAGCCCTGTCTTAAGTGTTGTTGGGGTAGATCGGGTGGCCCCTTGGGAATACAGCAGGCTCGGACACCGGCTCGAGTTCTGGGGGGCACGGAGCACGAGGGGGTGAAAGCAGGATGAGGCGTGTTTAGTAGGAGCCTTCACATCGTTCGCTGTGGGTGCGTCAGTGACCCACTGGGAATACGAGCAGGCTTGAACATGGGCTCGAGTCCTGCAAGGGGTGTGCAGACACGAGGGATCAGACACATCAGTAGAAACCTGTTTGGGAACCTTGGATCAGACGCATCAGCGGTCCTGTCTCAAGTGTTGTTAGGGTGGATCGGTCGCCCACTCGGAATACGAGTAAGGCTCGGACACCGGCTCGAGTTCTAAAGGGCGCAGAGCACACAGGGTGATAACAGGATGAGGCGCGTTTAATGGGAGTCGTCGCATCGTTTGCCGTGGGTGGCCCGGTGGGAATACAAGCAGGCTCGAGCACGGGCTCGAGTTCTGCAAGGGCATGCAAAACACGGATAGAGCAGGATCAGACTTGTTTAGAAGGAGCCGTATTGTTGTCGGGTGGATCGGTGGCCCCCTGGGAATACGATCAGGCTTGAACACAGGCTCAAGTTCTGCGAGGGGGGTGCAAGCACGAGGGATCAGAAACATCATTTTTGTTTAAATTTAATAGTATAATAAATATATAAAACATGCTGGGAATGTTGGATCATATGCATCAGCAGCCCTGTCTATATTGTTGTTGGGGTGGAGCGGGTGGCCCTCTGGGAATAACAGCAGGCTCGGACACGGGCTCAAGTTCTCAAGGGCACAGAGCACAAGGGGTGATAGCAGGATGAGGCGTGTTGATTAGGAGCCTTTGCATCGTTGGTTGCGGGTGGCCCTCTGAGAATACGAGAAGGCTCGCACACGAGGCTCGCGTTCTGAAGGGCACAGAGCACAAGGGGGGAGAGCAGGGTGAGGCGTGTTTAATAGGAGTCTTCACATCGTCAGTCGTGGGTGGATCGGTGGCCCACTGGGAGTACGAGTGAGGCTTGAACATGAGCTCGAGTTCTGCGAGGGGTGTGCAAGCACGAGGGATCAGAAACATCATTTTTTTTTAAATTTAATAGTATAATAAATATATAAAAACTGCTGGGAATGTTGGATCATATGCATCAGCAGCCCTGTCTATATTTTTGTTGGGGTGGAGCGGGTGGCCCTCTGGGAATAACAGCAGGCTCGGACACGGGCTCAAGTTCTCAAGGGCACAGAGCACAAGGGGTGATAGCAGGATGAGGCGTGTTGATTAGGAGCCTTTGCATCGCTGTGGGTGGATCGGTGGCCCACAGGGAAAACGAGCAGGCTCGAACATGGGCTCGAGTTCTGCGAGGGGTGTGCGAGCACGAGGGATCTGACACATCAGTAGGAACCCCTGTTGGGCACCTTGGACCAGATGCATCAGCAGCCCTTGTCTTGAGTGTTGTTGGGGTGGATCAGGTGGCCCACAGGGAAAACGAGCGACACAGGCTCGAGTTCTGAAGAGCACGGAACACACAAGGCGAGCAGCATCGGGCCAGCAGGCGGAGGCGGTAAGCACTATCATTGTCGCTGACGTGGCCCGGTGGCCCTCTGGGAATACGAGTAAGGCTCGAACACGGGCTCCAGCTCTGCAAGCACGGGGGATCAGAATGGTAGGCACACAGTGCTGCGTAGGTCTAGGCACAGCCCGATCTATGCCTTTTGTTTGGGTCCCCCGGTGCCCCCCTGGGATTATGAGCAGGCTCGGACATGGCCTCGAGCTCTGCAAGCACGGGGGATCAGAATGGTAGGCACACAGTGCTGCGTAGGTCTAGGCACAGCCCGATCTATGCCTTTTGTTTGGGTCCCCCGGTGCCCCCCTGGGATTATGAGCAGGCTCGGACATGGCCTCGAGCTCTGCAAGCACGGGGGATCAGAATGGTAGGCACACAGTGCTGCGTAGGTCTAGGCACAGCCCGATCTATGTCTTTTGTTGGGCCCCCCGGTGCCCCCTCTGGGATTATGAGCAGGCTCGGACATGGGCTCGAGCTCTGCGTGCGGTTCCGTTGTGTTGCGAGGAGGTCAGCGAGAGCATGTCTTAACAGCCCATTGCGCCGGGGGTGAGTGAGTGCTGCTGAATCAAACAATGCATGATGACAGCGTACCAGCACCAGCTTTGACCCCCCTCACACACACACACACAAACCACCACCGCCACCTCTCCCCTCCACACATCCCACACACCAGCTTGTTATCGAGCCAGGTGTTGATTCTGTCCTTATTGGCGATGCTGCCACGCTTGAAGAGCAGGATGCCGCGCACTGCAAAGCCTCCACTGCAACCACACGCACACACACACACGCACCAGCTTGTCATCAAGCCAGGTGTTGAATTTATCCTTGTTGGCGATGCTGCCACGCTTGAAGAGCAGGATGCCGCGCAGGATCGTTGCCGCGCCGATGAACATTGGGAAAGCGATGCCCACCTGTGGAGGGGTGTTGGTTGTTGAAACCTTGTTGGTTGTTGGTCGTTGGTTGTTTTTTGGAACCTTGTTAGTTGTTGTTGTTGTTGGTTGTTGTTGGTTGTTGTTGGTTGCTCGCGGGTGTTGGTTGTTGGTTGCTTGCGAGTGTTGGTTGTGAGCCCTGGGAGAGAGAGCAGGATGGCGCGCAGGATTGATGCTGCGCCGATGAGCATCGGGAACGCGATGCCCACCTGGTTGGTTGTTTGTTGTTTGTTGTTTGTTGTTTGTTGTTGTTGGTTGTCATTGGTTGTTGTTGGTTGTGGATGGTTGTGGATGGTTCGTGGTGGTTGGTTGCTGGTGGTGATGGTTGCTGGTGGTTGCTCGCGGGTGTTGATGATTTAGTCCTGGGAGAGAGAGACCCACCTGCCATCGCATGGCTCCACCGGGTCATCATCGCCGTATGGCGGTCGGGGAGAGCCCCGAGGGAATGGAAAACTGCTATTATCACACCGTTATATAAGGGGAAGGGTCCGCGTGACTCCCCTGGTAACTACCGCGGTATAAGCCTTCTCTCTATTGCCGGGAAAGTGTACGCTGCCATACTTCTGCACCGCGTCTCCACGCAGGTTGATGGTCAGTTGCATGAGGCTCAGTGTGGTTTCAGAAAAAGCAGAGGCACTGTTGATGCAATTTTTACTCTGCGCTCGCTGAGCGCGGCACATGCCGAGTACAAACAATGCATGGCTGTGGCATTTGTCGACTATTCTAAAGCTTACGATTGCATAAACCGTGCGGCACTGTGGAGAGTCCTTAGATTATATAGTGTTCATCCGCACATTATTGATCTGTTGGAGGATCTTCACACCAACACCGCAGCTGCCGTGCGGCTGGCTGGGAAAATCGGGCACGAATTCCCCGTGTCGTCTGGTGTGCGACAGGGGTGCGTCATTGCTCCTGTGTTGTTCAATGTTTTTATTGACCACATAGTGAAAAAGGCGCTAGACATGATGCCAGAGGGGGCTGGCGTGTCAGTCGTGACCCGAGCCGGCGGCTCTGTGTTGTCGTCGTCGGTTGAGCGCATAGTAATGCTGATGTATGCCGACGATTTATGTTTGTTCTCGCATGACCCAGCTCAGTTGGCGCTTATGCTGAAAATCCTTGACAAAGTGTCCTCTAGCTTTGGCATGCAAATCAACGCCGCCAAGACAGAAGTGATGATTTTGCCAGCAGATTTTGACGCGGATCTGCCCACGTTTGCGCTGACTGGTGGTGAAGTGAAGACCGTCTCTGCATTTAAGTATCTAGGGAGTTGGATAACCCAGAGTGGTGGTGTGGAAAAGGAGATCGGTGTGCGTGTCGGTCGCGCGCTGGGCGTGTTTGCGTCTTTTGATAAGATTTGGGCCAGCAAGAAGATGCAAGTGCAGTCTAAGATGCGGGTTTACAACACTTTCGTGCTGCCCCACTTTCTGTACGGCTGCGAAACATGGGCCCCTACTAAAACACAACTGACTCGATTGGAGGTTGCCCACTCTAACTGCCTTCGTCGCATTCTGGGTGTGCGCCTGGTCGACCGGCACAGATTAACTTATATTCGGCAGGCGTGCGACACTGAGCCAATTGAGAGCCTTGTGGCAAAGCGATCAATGCAGTGGCTAGGCCATGTGATGCGCATGCCGGCTTCTCGTCTTCCTCGTACGACTTTTGACTGCACAATGGATGTGGCTCGGCAGCAAGGCCGGCCTCCAGCCTCCTCCCGACACTATTTTCTTAAGCTACTGATTCAGCAGCTAGGCGAAACTAGTGGCACTCGTTCTGATTGGAAGACTTTTTCGGACACGGCGTTTGAGCGTGCTCAGGATAGGGTCGGGTGGAGAGCCGTGGTGTACGGTCCGGCTGCCCCTCAGGCGCCGGCCCCTCCACCACGGCGGTCAAGTAGATTGGCAAGCGCCACTTGACCCCCTATCCCCTAGAAGCAGTTAGGACCTATTTTGGAGGCGTCGCACAATAGCTCTCCTTTTTGCTCTGGGACTACACGTTGGCAGGCAGCCGGCTGGTGGCTACCGCCCCTCACAAGTAATTGTTAGGGCCAGAACTGGACTTGGGTCTAGGCGGTGGTACTAGGACTAGAGGTAGTCTTTGCTGGAAAGCCGATGTAACTGTAACTGTAGAGAGAGCCACAAGTGGTTGGTAGTTGATGGCTGTTGTTGGTTGCTGTTGGTTGTTGGTTGCTGGTTGTTGTTGGTTGTTGTTGGTTGGTAGTTGTTGGCTGTTGTTGGTTGCTCGCAGGTGTTGGGTGCGATACGTGGGAGAAATAGAGCAGAATGGCGTGCAGGATCAATGCCGCGCCACTGTGGCATGGGGAGCGTGATGCCATACGTAAGGATGGCTCGGCATGGGCGACCCGAGTGCCCAGATGCCAACAGGCAGTCGTAGGCATGCAAGCAGGCCCAAATCGCCGACCCTCGACACCCCCCGCCTCCCCATAACCTCCTCGCCAGACCCCGCCTACCGCCGCGCGCCTCTGCCTGCGAAATGCCCTCTTCAACACTCATACGTCAACAGGGCGAGGCTGGTCGCTCACACAAAGTTGCACATCACACACCCTTTACACCTCCCACCACCTCCCCAGACCCCACCCACCATGGTGCGCGCCATCGCCTGCGCAATGCCCTCTGTAAGGTATACATCCACAAAGAAGTCGGCCCACGAGCGGTGATTGCTCTGCGCGCGGGAGTGTGTGTGTGTGTGTGTGTGCGTGCGCGTTGCGTTACGAGGTTGTTCACCCTCTTGTTGGCGCACGGTTGGTCACCCGTCTCCAAACGGAATCCCTTCAATGATTACCAGAAACAGCCTATCTAAGTCTGCCTGCAGAGTTCTCTGCAACGATCTCTCTGTGTGTGCGCGTGTGTTCAAGTATGCACATCTCCGCTCTATATACTGGCTGATTGTAGCCGCCTATAGCACACACTCCCGCATGGACCCCCCATTGAGTTAATGAGCGGCTATGCATGCGTGTCGGCATCTCTGGTCTGTCTGGTCTTATTGTTGGTGCGCTGAAACCACCAACCCACCAGGTACACACATCGCTCCTTCTTGTACAGGCTCCCGCTGCCAGTCTTAAGGTACTTGACGCCCAGGAAGTCGCTGCAGAGCTTGGCCCTGAACGTGCGCATGGGTGCGGCAGGGGCAGCGTGTGCATGGCGTGCGTGATGTGCATGCATGCATGCATGGGAGCGTGCACATGTGCGTGTGATGGATGCGCCCCGTGTTCAAGCATGCTGCAGCTATCAGCCAGCCGTGTGCGCTGCCGATGTGGCCATCCATGCATGCAGAAGTGGATTGTGAACTCGCCAGCATCAGGATGGAACCTCACCAGACGAACATCTCATTGCGGTTCGTCCCGTTGTACTGCCAGAACTTGACGCGCCCAACCAGCGTGCCGATTGCCATGGACCAGTATAAGAAGAAGAACGTCAGGAGGAAGAAGGGGAAGGTTGCCATGTTTGCAGCCATCACTGATGCGGCTGATTGATTGCTGCCCCGCGCTCCCTCTACCCCACCCCGCGACACTATCGCAGCCACTAGTGCGGTGGTGGTGGCAACACGGACCAAGGCCTGAGTGCGGACGCCAACACACACTCGCCCACACTCGGCCTCAGCGCAGACCACGACAGCCCATTGCCGCCACCTGTCACTGCTATACAAGTTATCTCGCTACTGCGTTTCCAAGAATGGCGGCCGTCGGACTGGGGAACTTCCTCTACTTCCCACCGTTTTGCATGCTGCCTCAGGCGGACGAGCTGGATGCCAACTACTACAGCGAGAACGTACAAGGTAGGGGGAATTGAGCAATGAGGGGGGAGCAGGGCTGCACATGGGGCATGGATGGGGTTGCCATGCAGCAGCGCATGCATGCATGGCCGCGTTCAAACGCACTGGTCGCATGCCCGCAGGGATGCTCCTCCCCTCGCGCACGTGGTGCTTCGTGGCTGAGATAGTGAACGCTGCGCTGAGCCAAGAGGCGGTGCTGGGGCACAGGTGAATTGGGTGCGCCATGCGAGCCAGCCAGCCGCCATGCAGATGGGGGAGGCCCCATTTGGGACGGCTGCTGCTAGAGAGCGCAGCGACGCACGCAGCCTGCGCACACAACATCCACCCAGCGAGCCGAATGCCAGTGGCGCGCACCATGCGGCACACGCGGCGGACACAACTAGGGCTCCTCGCTGCTGCATCCGGGCGCGCGGCCACAGGCACACACACACACACACACACACGCACACGCACACAGACCCTACACACGCACACGCCCCCCACCCACCGCCCCTGCTGGCTGCCTCCCTGTCCCTCCTTCCAGATGGAGGTCCGAGACCTGAACGGGGACACACACACACACACGCTGCTGCTGCCTTCTGCTCCCAACCCAAGGGTGGAGGTCCGAGACCTCAACAGGGGCATGCACAGCGTGCGATTCTTTCCAGAGTCGGGCGCCGACTCGTTCAACTCCACACTCCACATATGCACACACACACGCACACACACGCACACACACACACACCACACACCACCCTAACTGTCTCCCTCCGTCCCTCCTTCAGGGTGGAGGTCCGAGACCTCAACGGCGACATGCACAGCGTGCTCTTTTATATCATGAGGCGTTAAACTGCACACACACACACACACACACACGCACACACGCACGCACACACACACACTCTCAAACACACACGCCTGCTCCTCTTCAGGGTGGAGGTCCGAGACCTCAATGGCGACATGCACAGCGTGCTGTTCTTCTATCTGGCGGGCCCAATGCGCCCAGCAAACACACTCCACACACATACGCACACACAAATACACAAAAACAAGACACGCACACACACACACACGCACGCCTGCTCCCCTTCAGGGTGGAGGTCCGAGACCTCAATGGCGACATGCACAGCGTGCTGTTCTATCCTGAGGCGCGACCAATGCGTCAAACAACCCCACATACACACACACACACGCACGCACGCACGCAAACACACACACACACACACACACACACACACACAAACACACTCAAAAGCGCGCACACACACACGCACACACACACACACACACCACACACCACCCCCACTGTCTCCCTCCCTGCCCCTCCTTCAGGGTGCAGGTCCGAGACCTCAATGGCGACATGCACAGCGTGATATTCTATCCTGAGGCGCGACCAATGCGTCAAACAACCCCCCCCCCCCCCCGACACACACGCACACACGCACGCACACACACACACAAACACACTCAAAAGCGCGCGCACACACACATGCACACACGCACACACGCACGCACGCACACACACACACACACCACCCACCACCCCCACTGTCTCCCTCCCTGCCCCTCCTTCAGGGTGCAGGTCCGAGACCTCAATGGCGTCATGCACAGCATGCTCTTCTTCTATCCGCAGGCGGGACCAATGCGTCCGAACACACCACACACACACACACACACGCACACGCACACACGCCTGCTCCCACTCAAAAGGCGGAGGTCAGAGACCTCAACGGGGACATGCACAGCGTGCTATTCTATCTAGAGGCGGGCCGATGCGTCCAATAGACACACTCCACACACATGCGCACACACACACACGCACACACACACACACACACACAAACACGCCTGCTACTCTTCAGGGTGGAGGTCCGAGACCTCAATGGCGACATGCACAGCGTGCTGTTCTATCCAGAGTCGGGCGCAGACTCATTCAACTTCGGCGACCTGGCGGCGGGCTCGACGCTGTTTATACGCTACGCGCAGCGCTGCTTCTTCTCGGACCTAGCGACTGAGGCGATCAAGGTCGAGGACATGGCGTACGTGAAGGTGCGTGTGTGCGTGTGTGCGTGTGTGTGTGTGTGTGTGCGTGTGCGTGTGCGTGTGTAAACGTGGCTGTGTGGGGTGGTGGTGGTGAGGGGGGGGAGGGGCACTCGGAAAGGTTGAGGACATGGCGTACGTGAATGTGCGTGCGTGTGTGTGGCTCTGTGCGTGTGTGTGTGGGGTACACACACACACACACACACATGCATACACGCACGCACGCACACACACCCCACACACACACGGACACACATGCATACACACACACCCTGCTGAGCTGTACACAGTCAATCGTGCACCTCATTGATGCACCATTGAGCAGAACACATCTCGAGCCATGCTACTCTCAGAACGCTGTCTCTGTCTCCACTGACTCCCGACCGCTGCTCTGCTTGTCTATCTGATCAGTCCTTATTCCTCAGCACACCCTACCTCGCACCGCAGGTCATCCCCAGCAATCTCGACGCAATGCTGTACATCTCGCAAATATGCTTTGAGCAGGGATCGTCGATGTGCCAGGTGAACAACTACTAATGATGATGGATGCTACAGTCATGCCACTTTTATGAGTGGTGCATACGACTTGTCTAGGCGCTCGTAAGTAAGCTTTGAGCAGGGTTCGTCGATGTGCCAGGTTAGGAACTCATGACTATGATGGATGGAGTGATGTCCTTGGCGGCCCCGCACCGAAACGAGCAATTGAGGGGAAACTGCGGGGGCGAATCGTGGGGATTTTGCTCTGAAAAGTCTGCAAATCGACAATTTCGCAATTTCGCAAAACAAACGCCTCCCGCGGGGCCAATTCGGCATTTCCCCTCCATTGTTGCGGGGGCAAACAGGACATTCTCGATTTCCTTAAGGACACCACTGATGGATAGTTTAGTCTGCGAGACTCTGATGGATTTGCCGTAGAGACGCTTTGCCTTGCCGGCACTTTTATAACGGGCCAAATTATTGACGCCGCCTGATCGCTTAAGTGCAGGCGCCGCCCGCGGCGCCGCCTCAGGCATTGGGAAGGTCGTAGGAGGGGCACTGAGCCCCCAAGTAGGAACTAGGGGGGGGAGGGGCAGCAACGGGGATCGCATCAAGAGGGCGTGAGGCGCGCCTCACACGTAGGCAAGAGGGCTTGAGGCGCGCCTTACACGTAGGCACTTACACACGCATACACACACACACGCGCACACAACTATTTTTACTCGGGCATGCCACGCGGACCTGTCGACCCTCGGGGGAAGCGTCACCCGCTGCAAAACATGCTCCGCCGCTTCCTGCTGCTCCCCCCTCCCCAGACACACACGCACACACGCCCTCCCTTCCCACGCACGCAGGCGTGCCACGCGGACCTGTCAACCCTCGGGGGAAGCGTCACACGCTGCGATGCATGCTCTGCCGCCTCCTACTGCTCGCCAGCGTGCCGCGCGGCGCACTCGCCCGTGCACCGCTCATATTGCTTCCTGTGCAGCGAGCTCGGCTGCGTGTTCAATGTCGACCTCGAGCGCTTCACCAACTTCATCCCGTTCCGATGAGCGCGCCAGGACGCAGCGTCCGGCGACGGCCGCTTCTGGCGGCATGGTTTTTGTGCGACGCCTCTCCCGTAGCGCCCCAGGTTTTAGTGGTGGCGGTGGTGGTGGTCAGCGTGTTCAATGTCGACCTCGAGCGCTTCACTAACCTGTTCCGATGAGCGCGCGAGGACGCAGCGTTCGGCGACGGCGTCGAACATGTGGCGGCATGGTGCTCGCGTGGCGTCTTTACCCCGCAGCGCCCCAAGTGGTAGTCGTGGCGGTGGTGGTTTCACGGTGCATCGTGTTCAATGTCGGCCTCGAGCGCTTCACTAACTTTATCCCGTTCCGATGAGCTCGCCAGGACGCAGCGTTCGGCGACGGACGCTTCTGGCGGCATGGTGCTCCAGCAACGTCTCTCCCGTAGCGCCCCAGCCGCTTCCTAGGTGTTAGTTGTGGCGAGGGTGCAGTGTTTGAAACTGTCGACCTCGAGCGCTTCACAAACTTAATCCTATTCCGATGAGGTGGTGGAAGGTGGTCGCAGTGCGAGGGCGCGGACACGGCAGCGCTCAGCCCCTGCCACAGGGTGGCGATGGTGGTGGTGAGCGCGCTGGCGTCATCGCGGAAGCACTACGAGGGCGCGGCATCTCTCAGCGCCTCCCACAGGGTGATGGCGATTGCGGGGTGGGGTCGTGCAGTGTTTGAATGTCGACCAACTTCCTGCAGTTCCGGGGGTGAGCGCTTTACGGCGCAGCGCTCAGCGACGGCCGCTTCTGGAGGCATGGTGCTTGTGCGACGCCTCTTCCGCAGCGCCCCAGCCGCTTCCTACAGTTCTTTTTAGGCGGTATTGGTGGCAGTGGTGGTTTTCAGGGGGCAGTGTTTCGACCGGTGGGCCTCGAGCGCTTCACAGTTGCGGGAGCGGGCCCACCTGACCTGGCCCAAGTAGCGGTCGCTTTCTCATTCTGCTCCGATGACTGAAGGAGGATTGGTAACGCCCAGTGCACCCGAGAGGCTCACGCTCCGCCCTGAGGCAGGGTGATGGCCATGGGTGGGGGAGATGGAGGGAGGGAGAAGCACACGTGGTGGCACCCAGTCGGCTCAGGTCGCGATCTGACCCGACCCAGCACAAAGTGTCCCCTCACCCACCGTACTTCGATCGATCCCGGCATCCCCTCGTGTACAAGTATCCTGCCCCTCCTGCCCTATCTAGCTGTAGAAAACACACACACACACACACACACCTGTGCATACGAAACACCAGCGTACGTGTGGGAGTGGCACTCTGTACAGAGATGCGCCCTGCGTCATGCGTGACAGGTCAATGGATTTGGGGTACGTGCCACATGCGGAGGGGTGCTGTGCACGCGTCCCGCTTGTTAATTAAGGGAGAAGTGGGTCCTCTGGAAGGACCGGGAGACATGATCTATGAGTCGATGAGACCATCGCGAGTGCTCCAAGCACAGATCAAGCACCCTCTTTCTGTCCTCCACCATCTAGACGAGAAGTGGTCAAATGGTCGGTCAACGGTTTTAAAACCGTTTTAAAACGGTTAAATAACCGTTCTAATTCCAACCTACTTTGCCATCAATCGGGAAGCCACAACCCAGATCATATAAAAAACGGTTAAGCATCGCCGGCGCGGACCCCATATCGCGGTGGCCTTGTATGCAGGCTCTCACGCGAGGCCAACACGCCCTGCGCGCAAGCCCCGTCACCACCACTGTCCCTGCCACCCACCGCGCTTCTCTGGCTGGCACCCGTCGCAGTCTGTTAGTCATGGCTGACACGCAGACGATCATGCAGACGGTGGTGCCCGCTGCGGGCGCGGTCATCTCCACGGTCATGTACGCCTCCCCGCTGCCCACCGTGTACAAGGCCTCCGTCAACCGCGCCATCGGGGTGAGGCATGGTGTTAACTTGGGGAGGAGGGCGCTTGCATGGGACGGAGGAGGGAGGAGGGGCCCATGTAACACGCCATGCGGCCCCCCCCCTGGGGGGCGCGTGGCGTGTCCATGGCCCATGCGGTCTGGGCGGGAGCAGGCACACACACAGCCACAGAACACACATGAACTTAGACACAGACACACACACACACACACACACACACACACACACAACCAACCAACCAACCAACCAACAACTGCCGTCCACCACCGCGTGCGCCAGGACATCAACCCCATCCCATTCTGCGTCACCATCGCCAACACCATCATCTGGTGTGTGTACGGTGAGTGGTAGGCGCCGACGTGCCGCTTCGGACATCGCCAATCAATTGCACAGGTAGTATTCCAACTATATTCCAAGCGTGGGTATTCCGACAAAACATTCGTTGCAAGTCCAAGCACGGGTAGCATTCCACTTCGCCACTCTACTTGGTGAACCAAGTAGCAAGTGAAACCAGTAACCCCCATGGGGGTTCCAGCTAAGCTGGCTACTCTTCTACTACCGAAAACCCACTAATACTCCAGACCACTGAAGTGGACTAAGAGGTCGGTCACACTGGTGTCCGTTTACGGTTAGAGTTGGATTTTCGCAAACGTGGGGCCGGTCACACTGGTTGCGGTTAGCGGAAACCTACCGTGGGGTGCAAATTCTAACTTGCCCCCCCCCCCCTAAAGTTAGGTTTTCACGTTAGGCCCCCACCCATCCCAGCCCCTGGGCGGCCGCATGGACCCCGTATCGAGCTGTTACAGGGGGAGAGACGACCGTCTGCGTCGTGAGGGTGCGGGACGCGGGGCGCGGGGCTGTCAACCCTAGTTGACCACCGCAAATCTCTGCGCCCACGAGGCCCACGCCCCGGCGATGGCATTGTCGATAATGAGGGTTCCTCTGCTGGGGAGGGGGAGGGCAGCGAGAGCGAATTCAGTGCGGGCGGTTTTCCTCACTGACCCCTAACGTAACCGAGTGTGACCGGCTGTCGTTTTCACGTTAGGTCATGCCTAACGTGGAGCCTAACGTGGGTGCCAAATCTAACCTAACGGACCCTCAGTGTGACCAGCCTCTAAAGCACTGCCGGCTCCCGGCCGATAGGCTTCCGCTCCCGCCGGCTAGACTACCCCACACAGAGGACACTGAGGGACATGTCTGGAGCATCGTCACAGTAGTGGCCTTGAACTAAGCCAAGCTGGCAGGGCTGACTGGTGCTGCACCCCCATCACACCGACAACTGCATTCCAGGACTCTCCCTCAACTATTGCCTTGACCCGTTGCATTTCAGCGTGCACACCCTCTTGAGCACGAACCCTTTCACCACGACGCCCAGCAAGCCTTTGCCAGAACACATTCACCGCGGCGCCTCCGTGACTCCCTCTCGACGTCCTATCTTGACCCCCATCCATTTCATCGTGCAGGCCTCCTCAAGCACGACCCCTTTCACCACGACGCCCAACAAGCCTTTGACAGAGCAAATGCACCGCAACTCTTCCGTGGCTCCCTCTCGACGCCCCATCTTGAACCCTTTCATTGCATCGTGCAGGCCTCCTCATGCACGCCCCCTTCACCACGACGCCAAACACGCCTTTGCCAGAACAAACTCACCGCGGCGCTCCCTTGCCTCCCTCTCAATGTCCTATCTTGAACCCTTTCATTTCATCGTGCAGGCCTCCTCAAGCACGCCCCCTTCACCAGACGCCAATCACGCCTTTGCCAGAACTAACTCACCGCGGCGACCCCGTGGCTCCCTCTCGACGTCCTATCTTGGCCCCTTTCATTTCTCTGCCCAGGCCTCCTCGTGCACGCCCCCTTCACCACGACGCCCAACACGCCTTTGCCAGAGCAAATTCACCGCGGTTCCTCCGTGGCTCCCTCTCGACGCCCCATCTTGAACCCTTTCATTTCATCGTGCAGGCCTCCTCAAGCACGCCCCCTCCACCACGACGCCAATCACGCCTTTGCCAGAACAAACTCACCGCGGCGCTCCCGTGGCTCCGTCTCGACGTCCTATCTTGACCCGTTTCCATTTCAGCGTGAAGGCCTCTTCGAGCACGACCCCCTTCACCACGACGCCCAACAAGCGTTGGCCAGAACAAATTCACCGCGGCGCTCCCGTGGCTCCCTCTCGACGTCCTATCTTGACCCCCTTCACTTCTCTGCGCAGGCCTCCTCAAGCACGACCCCTTGATCACGACGCCGAACACACTTCTCTGCCGCGGCCCTTTATGACGCTCTCCTGGCTTTCTCGCGACTTTCTCGAACCCTTTCATTCATGCAGGCCGCCTCAATCAAGGTCTCCATCTCACGACGCCAAACACGCCTCTCTGCCGCGCACCTTTGTGACGCTCTCTTGATTTTCTCTCGAATGTCTGGCACCCTTTCATTTCCTCAGCCATCACCCCCCCCCCCTCATCGTCGCACAGGCCTCCTGAAGCACGACCCTTTCATCGCACCCGCGTCACACCCTCACACACCCATGTACACAGCACGAAGACACAACACCCGCCAAGCACCCACGCCCTCCCGCGCCACAACCCTACATCCTGAACCCCATAATACATGGCCCCTTCGCCCCTTGGACCCTCGTTTTTGCAGGCCTCCTCAAGCACGACCCCTTCGTCACGACGCCAAACACGCCTCTGTGTCGCGGCCCTCTCATGATGCTCTCTCGACTGCCTCTCGAGTGTCTCACACCGTTTCATTCATGCAGGCCTCCTCAAGCAGGACCCCTTCCTCACGACGCCAAACACGCCTCTCTGCCGCGGCTCCTTCACCACGGCCCTCTCATGACGCCCTCTTGACTGCCTCTTTCATTTCTCGAACCCTGTCATTTCGTGATGGAATTTTGTGATTTCGTGATGGAATTATCACGCAGGCTCCTCAAGCACGGCCCTTTCACCACACCCTCACCACCCCTGCGACACCGCCCTTACCACTATTTCACTTCCCTTATGCGCGGTTAGCCTTCGCCGGGGGGGGGGGGGGGATACAGAAACATTGTTGAATCGTCCGCGGGGCCGTTTTTCGTCGTTTTCAGTCGATTTGACGTTCAAAATCGCGAAAATCGCGATTTTGATTCGTTTTCAGCTTCGCGGCAGGGTATAAACAATATGTATTTGCGAAGGCTAACCGCGTGTACGGTAGCACTGTTTCACTTACCACTGTTTCACTAACCACTATTTCACGGCTCTTTTTTTGACAATCTGCCTCGTGTCTTGTCGACGCACAGGCCTGCTCAAGCACGACCTCTACCTCACGCTGCCCAACAATCCTTTACCAGAACACATTACCGCGGCCCTTTCATGACGCTCTCTTGACTATCTCTTGACTGTCTCACCCTTTCATCACCCTTTCATCACCCTTTCGTTTCATCACACAGGCCTCCTCAAGCACGACCTTTATCTCGCGTTGCCCAACTCGGCTGGTGTGGCAATGTCGGTGTGGGCGACGGTCATGGTGTATGGGCTGGCGGACGAGAAGGTGTGGGAGGTCGATTTACGGTCAGTCGGACGTCTTTGATGGCATATTATGTGTGTGTGTGTGTGTGTGTGTGAGAGATAGAGAGAGAGTGGGTGTGCGCGTGCGTATGTGTGGCAATATCGGTGTGGGCGACGGTCGTGTCGTATGGGCTGGCGGGCGAGAAGGTGTGTTTGTGTGTGTGTGTGTGTATATGTGTGTTGTCACTTACTCCTTCTTCCCACACACCCCGTCGCGCGTCTACACCTGGTACAGCCGTACCGGCAAAGACTGCAACATCCCCGACCACATCCTCGTCCGACGTCCCCACTTGAGCTCAGTACGAGACGTCCGCGCGCGATGCCCCCTGACCAGACCACTCCTCACCGTTGTCAAACCTGACCACGCCCTCGTCACCACCCTCATCCGGCTCCTTTTTTCCAAAACATGGACCCACACGCGCGCCCACCACCCACGCCCCGCTCCGACCCCTCGCTACTTCACAGACCTTCTCCGCGACCCCGACACGCGACTGAGGTACGCAGCGGCTGCCACAGACGCCCTCGCCACCCCCCCTCCCGCACCCCTTCCCCTCACCCTCGACCAACAACTGGCCCACTTCATCGTATCCATTCACGCCGCGGCCAGCGAGGTCCTAGGCCCCCGCCCACCCGAGGTCCCCATCGACTTCACCCTCTCTGACCGTTCGCTCGAGATCGCCAGAAACCTGCAAGCTGCCCGCGCTGAGGGCGCCCCCCGGGAGCAGTCCAAGCACCTGGAGTCCGACCTCAAATCCTCCATCCGTGACGACTCCGACTCCCACTGGAGCGCCGCCGCCAAGCACGTGCAGAACGATTTCGACAACAACAAACCCCACACCGCCCACCGCACACTGTCCCGCCTCGTCGACCGCCCCCACGCCGCCTCCGCCCCCGCCGTCCGCTCTGGCGACCACTTGTGCTTCGGCGTTCAAGCCGTGGCCGACGCGTTTGGAGAACACTTCAAACAACTCCACGACCTCACCTCAACCGTATGCCTTGCCACGCTGGACTCACACCTGGCCCATGCCCCCTCCCCTCCTCCCCCGCCGTTGATGCCTCCACCCTCACGGGGCGAGGTGGAGACCGCGATCAAAACCCTCAAAAACTCCGCCCCCGGTTACGACAACATCACCGCCCCGCTCATCAAGCACGGCGGCGACATTGTCACCGGAGCCCTCCACCGTCTCATCATCTCGTGTTGGAACACCAGAACCATCCCTACCGCGTGGAAGCAGGCGGACATCTGCCCCCTCTACAAGGGCGCATCATCCGGCCCGACCACAGCCGTCAAATCCTACCGCGGCATCTCCCTCCTTCCCGTCCCGGGCAAAGTCTACACCCACGTCCTCCTCACCCGCCTCGGACGACACCTGGATGACTACCTCTCCACCTACCAATTCGGCTTCCGGCCCGGCCGAGGCACCACCGCCCCCATCTTTACCCTACGCCGCCTCCAAGAGGAGTCTCACCGCGCCCAAGCCCCTCTTCACGTGGCTTACGTCGACCTCTCCAAGGCTTTTGACCGAGTCAACCACACCGCCCTCTGGCACACCCTCCTCCGTCGAGGCGTACACCCCGACCTCCTCTCCCGCCTCGAGAGCCTCTACTCTGGTGCCACCGCCAGAGTCCGTGTAGGCGGCGCCTACTCTGCCTCCTTTCCCCTCGAAGCTGGAGTCAAGCAAGGCTGCCCCCTCTCCCCCCTCCTCTTCAACATCTTCATCGACACCGTCATCCGATCCCTGATAGCCCAGCTCCCCAACGCAGGCATCCAAATCGGCTACGTGGTGAACGGCACTCTCCACACACCCCTCCCACGCCACGGTTTCGACTCTACCCTACTCCCCCTCCTCCTCTACGCGGACGACATAGCTCTGATGGCACTCGACATCGATGCCCTCAAAGACATGCTCGCCCGCCTCGACCAGATCTGCTCCGACCTCGCACTCGAGATCAACTACGCCAAGACCGTGCACCAAACCCTGGGTCACCCGTCTGCCCACACCGACACCCCAGCACCGATCTCCATCCCTTCCACTTCCTCCTCTAACCCCCACCTCGTCCACCCCACAGACAAGTTCAAATACCTCGGCAGTATTTATTCCACACCCGCAGCCCCTCCCCCTCCGATGCACACCCTGTCTCCCACTCAGACGCCGGGATACTCGATGCCGAGATCTCACGCCGCATTGGCTCTGCCTGGTTTGCCTACAAACGCCTTACCCTACGGTTCTGGGACGCCCCCCCTGAAGTCATCTCTGACTCTACTAAGATCCGTCTGTACAATGCCTATGTTGTTTCCGCACTCCTTTATGGATGCCAAGCATGGACACTGAACAAAGCCCACATCCACCGCCTCGAGGTTACTCACAACCGATTCCTACGCCGCCTTAAGCGGATCCCCCACAACCTTTCCCCTTCCTCCCCTCACACCTCCACCATCGAGATGCACGCCAAGGACCCACCCACAGCGCCCATCATCGACACCATCAACAAACACCGAGCTGCGTTCATCGGTCCCCTCATCCGCCACCTCCCCCCCTCTCCATCTCCTCAGCCCCTCCACCCTCCCCACCCCAGCCCCGCCATCTTCCCCTCCCCTCCCCCTCCCCAGCCCCTTCACCCTCCACACCCCATCTTCCCAGCCACCGCCGCACTTTTCATGTGCCGTCGACCGGACGCGGATGGCCTCCACGCGGGAGGGGCCATCACGTCGTACCGGCAAAATGCAGGTGACATTTTCACATCCCAACGGTTTCGAGACGCCGTCAAGAATCGCTTTGACCAGTTCAAACGAGAGCGAGCCAAGTACGCCGCGTACCCAGAGCTCACGCGCATCCTCGACAACCGAGTCCCACCCGGATGGCTCACCCTAGCGAGATTTCCACAGCTGTGGGAGTCCATATGCGGCGATCTGATTAAGGCGGGATAGAGGTTGCGACCACCACACAGCCTCAGAGAGAGTGAGAGTGATCACAGTCAGTTTAGTCAGCGTACAACACAGCGTACTTAGATGCAGTGCCTCAGAGGCAGCCCCCCCGCAGCAGAGTGGCATTATATCCCCTCATAGCGACGAGTGGTCTCCCGCTATTGACAGACGCCCTTTCGCCGACCTCTGGAACGATATCGCCGTTATCTTTGTAACGATCTGGAATGGAATGGAATGGAATATGTGTGTGGCAATGGTGGTGTGGGCGACGTCCATACCAGGGCACATGGGATGGCGGACGAGAGCGTGGGGCACTCGTGAGGCACACGTGTGTCAGTGGTGCAGAAAGCCATGGCGCGGTTATGTGCGTCACACAGGAGGGTCGTTTGGCGGGACCCCCGCGTCACCAAAGCGCGGAGCGCTGCGTGTTTTGTGTGAAGAGTGTAAAAGTTTGTGATTTTCACACCTTTGCGTCACAAGATCGACCGCAATCGCTCCAAAGCGGCCCTGCGGGGCGTTTCGCGCCTCACAAGACCGCCATCATGCTGAACACATTCTGCATCACTGACGTCTGTATGTGTGTGTGTGTGTGTGTTTGTGGCCACATGTACATCCACGCACACGCACACACACACACACACAGGTGCGCTCCTCCACTAACTCCCCCCCCACACACACACACGCACAGGTGCGCTCGCAGCTGCGCACCATGCTCCTCGTCGAGGCGATCTGCCTGCCGTTCATGGGTGTGCTGACGGCATTCATGCTGGCTGGGGACACGACATCGCAGCTCGGGCTATGGTGGGTCTCTCCTGTGATCGCTTCTCTGTCCATGGTTAAGCTAGGTAGGTACCGTAGTGACACGCTCATTTGGGGGTACGATTGGGGGTAGGCTACCTCCAAACTCGTGTCGAGGGTGCCACTGACGCTTGGGGCTACCCCCAAACCTGTATCGCAAGTGAAAGGCGTATATGCTGTGACTCACCCAATACTGCATGGATTTTGACTATTAGAGATGCATTAAAAAGCTTATATTAAGGGCTATTCAGAACACTGGTTGGATGCAGCATGCGGTGGAGGGAAGAGGGCGGATGGGCAGTGTTGGTGTGTGAAACTGCCCCAAAATGCGTGTCACCGAGGGCGCTGCGTGCCGGCGGCTACCCCCATACCCGTGTCTTTGGTGGGCATAGAACGCCATTTTCTCAACCCCCAAATGGCCGTACCCCCAAATGAGCGTGTCACTACGGTTGTATGCATGAATGGTGAATGGCCCATCAAAGATGGGTGGTGGCTCAGCGACTGCGTTCGTGCTGGCTGGGGACACGACATCGCAGCTCGGGCTGTGGTGGATCTCTCCTATACGTTACACGTTTCAGATGTGTGGCAATTTTTTTTCCAGCTTTCATGAAAAAACATGTCAGCTGAGGCCTTCTAGTTGAAATGTATGTCGTCTGAGTCTCTCCCAGTATAATGCAAGGCCACTGGCCCATCCTAGAAGATATGTGGCGACGGCGTTCATGCTGGGGACACGACTGCACAACTCGGGCTATGGTGGGTCTCTTCTATGTTCTCTACTACCATAGCTAGTGTTGGAGGCCACTTGTGAGCTCATTGTAGATAGGCAGCGTCTGCGTTCGTGCTGGATACCGACACGACCGCACAACTCGCAGCTCGGGAGATGGTCTCTGCTGTGATCCTCTGTTCGTGGCTGACCTAGGTAGGAGGACCTCCTAGGCAGGGGCTAGTAAACATGAAAGGTAAATGGCCCATCATAGATGAGTGGTGTCTCAGCGACGGCGTTCATGCTGACTGGGGACACGACGTCGCAGCTCGGACTGTGGTGGGTCTCTCCTATATGCTTCAAGTTACAGGGGTTTCCAGAGCTGGAGCTCTGTGCTGCAGGATGTTCCAGGTTATGTAAATTGTCACACGAGGGCTTTCCAGCTGAGGGCTTTCCAGCTGACATGAATGTCGTCTGAGTCTCTCGAGTATAAATGCAAGGCCGCTGGCCCGTCCTAGAAGATTTGCGGTGACGGCGTTCGCGCTGGCTGGGGACACGACATCGCAGCTTGGGCTATGGTGGGTTCCTCCTATACGTTGCACGTTACAGGGGGTTCCAAATGTGTGGCAGGTTTTTCCAGCTTATATAAATGTCACATGAGGGCTTTCCACCCAAAGCCTTCCAGCTTACTTGAATGTCGTCTGAGTCTCTCGTAGTATAAATGCAAGGCCGCTGGCCCGTCCTAGAAGATTTGCGGTGACGGCGTTCACGCTGGCTGGGGACACGACATTGCAGCTCGGGCTATGTTGGGTTTCTCCTGTGATCTCTATTACCATAGCTAGTGTTGGAGGCCACTTGTTACCTCGTTGTAGATAGGCAGCGTCTGCGTTCGTGCTGGATACCGACACGACTGCACAACTCGCAGCTCGGGCTATGGTGCGTCTCTCCTGTGATCGCTCCTCTGTGCATGGCTAACCTAGGTAGGAGGACCTCCTAGGGGTTAATATAAATGAAAGGTGAATGGCTCATCATAGATGGGTGGTAGCTCAGCAAATGCGTTCATACTGGCTGGGTACACAAGAACGCAGCTCGGGCTGTGGTGGAATCTCCTATACGTTACACGTTACAGATGTTTGGCCGATGTTTTCCATCGTACATGAAAAACACAGATCAGCTGAGGCCTTCTAGTTGGAATAAATGTCGTCTGAGTCTCTCCTAGTATAAATGCAAGGCCGCTGGCCCGTCCTAGAAGATAGGTGGTGACGGCGTTCACGCTGGCTGGGGACACCACATCGCAGCTTGGGTTGTAGTGGGTCTCTCTTGTGATCGCTCCTCCGTCTATAGCTCCTCTGTCCATAGTAGGTAGTATACATGACCCATCATACATGGGCGGTAGCTTAGCGACTGCGTTCACGCTGGCTGGGGACACCACATCGCAGCTTGGGTTGTAGTGGGTCTCTCTTGTGATCGCTCCTCCGTCTATAGCTCCTCTGTCCATAGTAGGTAGTATACATGACCCATCATACATGGGCGGTAGCTCAGCGACTGTGTTCACGCTGGCTGGGGACACCACATCACAGCTTGGGTTGTAGTGGGTCTCTCTTGTGATCGCTCCTCCGTCTATAGCTCCTCTGTCCATAGTAGGTAGTATACATGACCCATCATACATGGGCGGTAGCTCAGCGACTGCGTTCACGCTGGCTGGGGACACCACATCACAGCTTGGGTTGTAGTGGGTCTCTCTTGTGATCGCTCCTCCGTCTATAGCTCCTCTGTCCCTAGTAGGTAGTATACATGACCCATCATACATGGGCGGTAGCTCAGCGACTGCGTTCATGCTGGCTGGGGACACGACATCGCAGCTCGGGCTTTGGTGAGTAAGTGGATTCACGTGGTGTGTCGCCGGGGCAGGCAGCATTAGTCAGGCCGTAAGTTGTATCGTCATAGATAGGCGGTGGGTGGCACAGCGGCGGCGGCGTTTTTGTTGACCGACCCAGCTGGGGCTGTGGCAAGTCTCGTTCATTCATCGTGGCTAGTATTGGCGGGCCACTAGTTAGCTCAGAGCAGATAGGCGGTGGCGCGGGGCACAGTGGCTTGGGATTCATGCTCGCTGGTGCCACGACGTCGCCGCTCGGGCTGCGGCGAATCGCCGTCGGTGACTTTGTGAGAGGGTACTAAGGCCATGCTTGCCTGGACATTCGTGAGGGAGCCTTGTTATGAGAGACGTGATGTCTTTGCTGGACTTCTCGGCTGGCAACTGTTTTGTGTCTCTCTCTTACTGTACGCTGTCTCCTGGCTGCCTCCCTCTAAACTGTATGCCGTCTCTCCCCAGCTTTATTCTGTCTTCTGGCTGGTTGCTGAATTTATGTCGTAGGCAGGGTGGCTTAGTAGAATCACCGGCGTGCATGCCATGTCTGGGCAGCCGGTTGGAGGCTCTCCCCACGGCCGGCCAGGTACAACACAACACCTGTGCAACACCTGGCTCAACACTGCCACAAACTGCCGCAACATCTGGAGCAACACCTGCCTGCAACACCTGGCGCAACGCCCGTGCAACACTGGCATCTCACACCTGCCGCAACACCTGCTGCAACACCTGCTGCAACACCTGCCACCTCACAACTGCCTGCAACTCCTGGCGCAACGCCCGTGCAACACTGGCATCTCACACCTGCCGCAACACCTGCTGCAACACCTGCCATCTCACAACTGCCTGCAACACCTGGCACAGTGCCCGTGCAACACTGGCATCTCACGACTGCCGCAACACCTGGCGCAACACCCGTGCAACAGCGTCTCACAACTGCTGCAACGCCTGGCGCAACAACACCCCCCTGCCACAGTTACAGTTACATCGGCTTTCCAGCAAAGACTACCTCCCCCCCTGCCACACCTGCCTGCAAACACCTCGTCTCACAACTGCCGCAACAACAGTGTAACAACTGCTGCAACACCTGGCTCAACCCCCGCCCCCCCCCCTCCCCGAACAACACCTGCTGTAGACACCTCGTCTCACAACTGCCGCAACAACAGTGCAACAACTTCTGCAACAGCTGGCGTCTCACAACTGCTGCAACACCTGGCGCAAATCCCGCCCCCAACCCTCCCTCCCTCCTCCCCGGACAACAGGGGCCTGACAGGTGACGTCGTGTGCATCGCGATGTACGCGGCCCCTCTCTCGACGATGGGCGAGGTGCGCAACAGCCGTGTGTTGCGCGCAACAGCCGTACGTTGCGTGCAACATCCGTGCAACACCACTGCAGTCACACACACGCACGAAGACATGCACGCACACATGCACACACATGCGCACATGCATGCACGCGCACACACACGCACACACACGCACGATCACACACGCACGCATGCACACCCACAAACACCCCCCCCCCCACACACACGACCATACTCACACACACTCTCTCACTCTCTGCCTGCACGGGCCATTAAGCCGCGCAACAGCGGATTCATCCTCTCATAATTATCAGCACACACACACACACACGTGCACACGCACGCCCACACTCCCACGCACACCCACACTCACACGCACGCACGCACACGCCCACACACGCCCACACACACGCGCGCACAAGCACTCACACTCACCCACAATTGCACACAGGTAATACATGAAGCCTGGTCGACCGGCACAGATTAACTTATATTCGGCAGGCGTGCGACACTAAGCCAATTGAGAGCCTTGTGGCAAAGCGATCAATGCAGTGGCTAGGCCATGTGATGCGCATGCCGGCTTCTCGTCTTCCTCGTACGACTTTTGACTGCACAATGGATGTGGCTCGGCAGCAAGGCCGGCCTCCAGCCTCCTCCCGACACTATTTTCTTAAGCTACTGATTCAGCAGCTAGGCGAAACTAGTGGCACTCGTTCTGATTGGAAGACTTTTTCGGACACGGCGTTTGAGCGTGCTCAGGATAGGGTCGGGTGGAGAGCCGTGGTGTACGGTCCGGCTGCCCCTCAGGCGCCGGCCCCTCCACCACGGCGGTCAAGTAGATTGGCAAGCGCCACTTGACCCCCTATCCCCTAGAAGCAGTTAGGACCTATTTTGGAGGCGTCGCACAATAGCTCTCCTTTTTGCTCTGGGACTACACGTTGGCAGGCAGCCGGCTGGTGGCTACCGCCCCTCACAAGTAATTGTTAGGGCCAGAACTGGACTTGGGTCTAGGCGGTGGTACTAGGACTAGAGGTAGTCTTTGCTGGAAAGCTGATGTAACTGTAACTGTAATACATGAAGACGCGCAACAGCGCATCCATCCTCTCACCATCACCACACACACACACACACATGCGCACGCCCCCCGCCACACATCCCACACACGCCCACACGCCCACACAGGTCATCAAGACGCGCAACAGCGGATCCATCCTCGTGCCCCTCACCGTCACCACGCTGCTCAACGCGTCACTGTGGACGATGTACGGGCTGGTGCGTATTCGTGTGTGTGTGCGTGTGTGTGTTGTGCGTGTGCGTCTGTGTGTGTGTGCGTGTTTCTCTCTCTCTCTCTCTCCCTCTCTCTCTCTCTCTCTCTCTCTGCGCCTGCATGCGTGTGTGTGTGTGTGTTTGTGTGTGCTTGTGTTTGTGTGCGTGTGTGTGTGTGCGTGTGTGTTTGTGCGTGCGTGTGTGTGTGTGTGTGTGTGTGTTTTGCGTACGGACTGGTGTGTGGGCGTGCGTGGGCATGTGTGTGTGTGTGTGTGTGCATGCGCCCCACACCAGCGCCACGCTGCGCAACATGTGTGTGCGTGTGTGTGTGTGCGTGTGTGTGTGTGTGTGTGTGTGTGTGCACCCCACACCGTCACCACGCTGCTCAACGCATCTCTGTGGACGATGTACGGACTGGTGCGTGCATGTGTGTGTTGTGTGTGTATGTGTGCGTGTGTGTGTGCGTGCGTGTGTTTGTGTGTGTGTGTGTGTGAACCACACTGCTCAACGCGTCTCTGTGGACGATGTACGGGCTGGTGCGTGTTCGTGTGTGCATGTGCGTGCGTGTGTTTGCATGTGTGTGTGTGTGTGTGTGTGTGCGTGTGTGTGTGCTTGCGTGTGCATGTGTGTGTGCGTGTGCATGCATGCATGTGTGTGTGTGTGTGTGTCTGTGTTTGCGTACGGACTGGTGTGTGTGGGTGGGGGGGGGCGTGCGTGGGCGTGTGTTTGTGTGTGTGTGTGTGTTCGTGCGCCCCACACCATCACCACGCTGCTCAACGCGTCGCTGTGGACAATGTACAGACTGGTGCGTATTTGTGTGTGTATGTGTGTGAGTGTGTTCGCATGTGTGCGTGTGTGCGTGTGCGTCATCAATTTTGCAGTCAGTCGGACTTTTTTGCTGGCGCATTAGACCATGTGTGTGCGTGTGTCAGTGTTTCCGTTAGCTCGCCCGCAAACCGCAACACTGTAACAGCTGTTTGATATTGGCAGATCGGGGCTGGCGCTGCAAGTTAAAACTGCGTGGATTTCGACCAGAAAAGTGTGAAATTTACATTTGGCAAGAAATCGCCACCGTCGGGTTGAGATTGGGGAGTGAGCCGTGTGGCCGGGGTTGAGCCATCATTTCCCCACGATCCTTAGTAGAACCACTGGCGTGTGTGTGTGCGTGCGGGCACCCCACCCCTTGACCAATGCCGCTCAATGCATCCCAGGGGACGGTGTACGGGCTGGTGCATATTCGTGTGTGTGTGTGTGTGTGTGTGTGTGTGTGTGGTTGATGCTACAGTCAGTCGGACTTAACACACACACACACAGGCCATCATCGACCCTACGTCTACATCCCCAGCGGCCTAGGCAGCATGCTCCATTGCTGCTTCACACACACATGCACGCACACACATGGACATACACGCACACACACACACACACACACACACGCGCGCGCGCCCTCCCCACACACACAGGCCATCATCGACCCCTACGTCTACATCCTTAGTGTCTAGGCAGCATGCTCAATCGCTCCTACACACACACACACACATGCACACACACACCTTCACGCACACACGCGCCCCCCCCCCCTCCCCGCACACACAGGCCATCATCGATCCCTACGTCTTCATCCCCACCGGCCTATGCATCCCCACCGGCCTATGCATCCCCACCGGCCTATGCCTATGATTATGTTAAGTTCATAAGCTCTTCGCCAGGGGCTCCCGCCCTGGCGCCGCTCGATGGCGGACAACCGGGACAACTGCGCTTGGTACTGGGCGGCTGAAAATCTGGAAATTTACCCTGAGCGGCTGTGACGCACAGCGCTACTGATGAACTGGTCCTGATGGGGCGAGGCTATGTGGCAGATGGGGCAGCGGTACGATGGAGAGCACGATGCACGATGGCGAGAATTGCGGCGAGCATGCACCCCCTCTCACAACGATCGGAACTCAAGCAGATTGCGGCTCCTACTGGTTTACTGTGCCTGGATGGAAGAGAGAGACGGATGGCGAGAAATTGAGAAACATGGGAAGCGAGGCACATGCGGCTAGGCTTTGTGAGGAGGTTGCGGCGCAGGGGTTCCCTGCCCCAAGGCGCAGATTATTAGATGGCGACGCGATCGATGCACCAGCCGTGCGGCATGGGGCGAGGCGAGGCCCCACCAGAGGGCGGGCACCATAATGGAGATGGCGGCTAAGAACGGGGAATGCGGCTACCGGGGATGAGGCTACGGGTTATGCATGCCAGGGGACGGCGGACAAGGCTAATGCGTCACGGCGCATGGGTAAAGAACGGGGAATGAGGCTACGGGAGCTGGCGGGCGCGGCGCGCGCATGGCGCGCGCGGCGCATGGGGGTTGCATGGCGGCGCTCTGCGCGTGCATGCATGGAGGAGATTGCTGGCGGGCATGGAGGAGATTGCTCGCGGGCGTGGAGGAGATTGCAGGCGGCAGCATGGAAGCGGATGGCGAGAAATTGAGAAACATGGGAAGCGAGGCACATGCGGCTAGGCTTCGTGAGGAGGTTGTGGCGCAGGGGTTCCCTGCCCCAAGGCGCAGATTATAGATGGCGCAGCAATCAATACACTAGCCGTGCGGCATGGGGCGAGGCGAGGCCCCACCAGCGGGCGGGCACCATAATGGAGATGGCGGTTAAGAACGGGGAATGAGGCTACAGGGAGAGGATACGGGTTACAGATGCCAAAGGGGACGGCGGAACAAGGATCAGCCATAGGTGTCACGGGGAATGGCTAAAGAACGGGAATGAGGCGGGTGGTACGGGTGCTGGCGCGCATGGAGCGCGGCGCGGCGCATGGAGATCGCATGGCGGCGCCCATGCATGGACGAGATTGCTGGCGGGCATACAGGAGATTGCTGGCGGGCATGGAGGAGATTGCTGGCGGGCATACAGGAGATTGCTGGCGGGCGTGGAGGAGATTGCTGGCGGGCATGGAGGAGATTGCTGGAGCCAATGGCGGCGGCGGGACTAGTAGTAGAACACAGGCGCACACCAACAATGCGTTGCTGTCACTACCTGGGTGGTATAGGGTGGATCTGGGGCCCAGTGTCCTGTCTAGGTCCAGTGCGTGCGCGCGTGTGGGGGTTTACCCTCACCCCTACCAGGTAGCCAGCCAGTTTCCCACTGAAACTGAGTTTCAGGTGTCGGGCGCTAGCGCCGACACCGGTCTTATACATCATTACTGGTGTCACACAGACTGTAAGATCCATCATCATCATGCATTATGCGAAATTGCGGCTCAACACACACACACACACACACTTACAAACGCACGCACACACACAAACGCACACACACACAAACACGCCCACCCCTACACACACGCCTCCCCCTCCCACACACAGGCCATCATTGAACCCTACGTCTACATCCCAAGCGGCCTAGGCAGCATGCTCAATCGCTGCTTGAAATGCACACACACACACACCACACACACCACACACACACAGGCCATCATCAACCTCTACGTCTACATCCCCAGCGGCCTAGGCAGCGTGCTCGCGTGAGGCCAGCTCGCGCTTGTCTACAGCACGCGCCCGCACAAAAACACACACACACACACACCTTCCCACACGCGCCCCCCCCCTCCCCACACACAGGCCATCATCGACCCCTACGTCTACATCCCCAGCGGCCTAGGCAGCGTGCTCGCGTGCGCGCAGCTCGCGCTAGTCTACAGCACGCGCCCGCGGGGCGTGGGATTGAAGGAGCTGGAGGCTGGGGGCTACCATGACGGGTGAGGAGGAACAACAAGGGGGCGTCAAGAGGGGAGTTCTGAGGGGGGGTTCAAGGGCGGTGGGCGGGGACCCCCTCTGAGCTATTATGCCCAGGGTGTGGGGGGGGAGGAGGCACCATAGGGGTTCGGATGCATGGGCGTGGGATTGAAGGAGCTGGAGGCGGGGGGCTACCACGACAGGTGAGGGGGGGGGTGTGACAAGGGGGGGTCTGAGGGGGGGGGGGGGTTCTACGGGGGTTTGAAGGGGAAGGGGTGCACCCCCTTTCGGATGCCATGAATGGGGAGAGGGGGGGGAGGAGGCACTCGGGGGGGGGGGGGGCTCCGATGGATGGGCGTGGGATTGAGGGAGCTGGAGGCGGGCGGAAGCCATAACGGGTGAGGAGGAATGACAGGGGGGCATCAAGAGGGGGGTTCAGAGGGGGTTTCTTAGGGGGGGGGCTCTCTCAGCTGCCATGAATTGGTTGAGGGAGGGGGGAGGAGCACCAGAGTGGGTGTGGTGGACGGGCGTGGGATTGAGGGAGCTGGAGTCGGGGGCGTCTATGGCGGGTGAGCAGGGACGGAAATGGGGGCGGAGGCTATTTTGGGCAAGAATGCCATGAGGTGTGTGTGTGTGTGTGTGTGTGTGTGTGTGTGTGTGTGTGTGTGCGCTCCTCGTTTTGGCATCCTTTCGGCTACCAGGGGGAGGGGGGCACCAGATAGTCGGTTCCGATGCATGGGCGTGGGATTGAGGGAGCTGGAGGCTGGGGGCTACCATGACGGACGAGGAGGGATGACAAGGGGTGAGGGCATGAGTCACCGTAGGGGCTCCGATGCATGGGCGTGGGATTGAGGGAGCTTGAGTCGGGGGGGCTACCGTGACGGGTGCGGGGGTGGTGGTGGACAGGGGGCGTCAAGGGGGGGGTTCTGAGGGGTTCAAGGTGGGGGGGGCCCTCTCAGCTACCATGACCAGGGTGTGTGGGGGGAGGGGGGGGGGGGTCCGATGGATGGGCGTGGGATTGAGGGAGCTGGATGCGGGGGGGTACCACGACGGGTGAGGAGGGACGGAAATGGGGACGGAGGCTTTTTCGTGCGCGAGTGCCATGAGGGGTGTGTGTGTGTGTGTGTGTGCGTGTGTGTGTGTGCCTCCTTTCGGCATCCTTTCGGCTACCAGGGGGAGGAGGGGCATTATATGGGGGGTTTCGATGCATAGGCGTGGGATTGAGGCAGCTGGAGTCAGGGGGCTACCGTGACGGGTGAGGGGGGGAGGGTGAGGGGACGCCAGAGGGGGATTCTGAGGGGGGTTCAAGGGGGGGGGGGACCCCTCTCAGCTACCATGACCAGGGTGTAGTGGGCCAGGAGGCACCAGAGGGTGGGGCCCCCGATGGATGGGCGTGGGATCGAGGCAGCTGGAGTCGAGGGGGCTACCGTAACGGGTAAGGGGGGTGACAGGGGGCGCCAGAGCGGGGTTCTGAGGGGGATTCAAGAGGGGGGGGACCCCTCTCAGCTACCATGACCAGGGTGTGGGGGGGAGGAGGCACTAGGAGGGGGGGGTCCGATGCATGGGCGTGGGATTGAGGGAGCTGGAGTTGGGCGGCGACCGTGACGGGTGAGGGGGTATGACAAGCGGGCCTGAGGCTTGCATAGATCTGTGTGTAGAAACGAGATGATGAGATGATGAGATGATGAGATGACGAGATGAGAGATGATGAGATGATGAGATGGGATGAGGTTGATAAATCAGCAGTGAGGCCTTTGATGGCTTCTAGCACCTCATGGATGTAGGAGGGATTGAGCGCTAGGATGCCTCAAGGGCCTCACTACAGACTGATCAACCTCATCTCAGCACTATGTGTTTGTGCTGTGCCCGTTTCAGGCTGTTCTGCAGGTGTGAAAGGTGTGGACTGGTGTGGAGTGGAAGGTGTGGAGTGTGGGGCCCTGGGTAGCTCCTAAGGGAGCTCCTGTGGCTCGGGGATTGCTAGCTCGCATGCATGGCTTGCCACCACCCAGCATCTTCCACCCGCACACCCCTGCACACACACACGCGCGCGTGCCAGGCTGCACCGAATCCGCTCTGATCTGGCTGGGTGCGTGCGGTGCACGTGCGTGCGTACACGTGCGTGCGCGCGGTGCACGTGCGTGCGCGCAGCTGGCCACATTGGGGGTCACCCATACCTGCACCACACACACGCACCGCCAAGGTTTGCCTGCACCTGACCCGCCCTGGCCTGGCTGTGTGCATGCGCGCAGATAGCTGCCGAAAGCCTCAGGTTGCAAGTGCTCGCCGCCACACGCACGCACTGCCAGGCAATACCCCTGCACCTTACCTGCCCTGACCCCTGAATGTGTGTGCGTGCGCGTAGACAGTCGCCTCCCGCAACTGCTCGCCGCCACACACATACGCACCATCAAGCTAGCTATGTGCGCACTACGCAGATGGCTGCCGAAGGCTTAAGGTTATAACTGCTCGCCGCCACACACGCACTGCCAGCTTGTACCCCTGACCCGCTCTGACCTCTGAACGTGCGTGCGCGCAGATGGCCGCCTGGGGATGGTGACCCCCATAGCGCTCGCCACACGCGCACAGCCATTTTCTACTTTTTCCCCTGACCCGCCCTGACCTCAATGTGTGTGCGCGCGTGCTCGTGAGTGTGCATGTGTGAGTGCATGCGTGCTCGCAGATGGTCGCCTGGGGGCGGTCCCAGTAACGCCCCCCACATAGACACACACACACACTGGCAAGGCTGTCTTCACCTGGTCTGCTCCTTTCTGACTTGTGTGTGCGTGCGTGTTGTGCGTGTGCGCGCAGGCGGGCGCCAGGCGGGCGACCCCGTCACGCCCGCCCCACCACACACACTCACGCACACACACACACACACACATGGCAGGGCTGTCTGAACCTGGTCGGCTGACCTGGTCTGCCACCTGGTCTGCTGACCTGCTTCAATCTGACTGTGTGTGTGTATGGTGCGTGTGCGCGCAGGCGGGCGCCTGGCGGACGACCCCCGTAACGCTCCCCGTCGCATCCTTCCGTGCGTCGACCATCGACGACGCCAGGGCGTCGTACCCCTGCTCTGCCCTCTATGAATGAGGTGCAGCGACGATTCACCGCCAGCCAGAGAGCGAGGTACAGGGCAGGCCATCACACGCACGGGGGGCCCTCCCGTTGGGCGCCAATCGTCAACAACGCCGAGGCGCCCTCCTCCGTCTCCAAGAACGCCAATAACACGCAGTGATCGTCGTCATCACGACGCCACGCAACCCAGCCAGGGGGGGGGGGCCTCCTCCCGTGTGTGTGTCATCGACAAGGCTTCCCTCCCTCTGGCCCCAAGGAGATCAAGAGGCCAGCCGGAGAGGCCCCACCAATGCGGCGCAGCGACGGTATACGGCCAGCCAGAGCGCTACATGGCGGGCCGTCACACGCACAGGGGCCCTCCTTTTGGGCGTCGACCATCGACGACGACAAGGCCTCTCCAAGAGCGCCAATCGCGCGCCGCGGTCCTCGTTGCTGCGACGCCACGCGACACAGCCAGAGGGGTCCTCACCCCGTGCGTGTGGCATCAACCAGGCTTCCCTCCTGCTGGCCCCAAGAAGACCAAGAGGGCAGCGCAAACAGCACGCCGCAGCCGGAGAGGCCTACCCATAAGGCGCAATGATGACCGACGGCCAGCCAGAGAGATACATGGCAGGCCGTCACACGCACGGGGGCCCTCTCTCTGCAAGTAGCACACCGTGTCGCCGGCACCCACAGTGTACGCCAACGACACCGTCATGGTGCTGCGCCGAGCAGCTCAGTCCGACGCTGGTGTCCAGCAGCTGCACCACTGCCGGGTGCGTGGGCGCCCACCTGTGCATCGCCCACAAGCGCATGGTCGCTTATCGCCGAAGTTGAGGCGTCCCCAAGAACGCCAATAACGCGCAGCGGTCTTCGCCACCGCAACGCCACGCGACACATCCAGAGCCCCCCCCCCCTGTGCGTTTGTGATCGACAAGGCTTCCCTTCCTCTGGCCCCAAGGCGACCAAGAGGGCAGCGCAAACAACACGCCGCAGCCGGAGGGGCCCCACCGATAAGGCGCAGCGACGGTCGACGGCCAGCTAGAGAGAGAGTTATATGGCAGGCCGTCACACGCACGGGGCCCTCCTTTTGGGCGTCGACCATCGACAACGACAAGGCCTCCCCAAGAGTGCCAATAACGCGCAGTGATCCTTGTCGTCGCGACGACACGCGACACAGCCAGTGGGGCCTCCCTCCCGTGCGTCCGTCATCAACAAGTTTTCCCTCCCTCTGTCATCAACAAGGCCTCTCTCCCCAAGAAGACCAAGAAAGCACAGTGACAAACAGCACACCGCAGCCAGAGAGGCCCCACCAATACGGCGTAGCGACCGCCGACGGCCCGCCAGAGAGAGACTGACAGAGTGGGAGCTTCAGGGCAGGCCGTCACATGCTGGGGCCCTCCCTCTGTGCGTCCATCATCGAAAAGCTAAGGCGTCCTGTCCCCGCCAGAAAGGCGCAGTGACGAGAAACAACATAGCCAGAGGGGCCCTGCCCACGCGCGGCGCAGCAGATTTGAACCTGCGCTGGCGTTGGGGAAGAAGAAGCAAATAAATGGGGCCCCTAGACGGGCATCGTAGATAGGGCCTTGATCTGGTCTGCCTTGCTGCCCATGCAGCACCTTGCGCCAAATCCTACTTCGTGTCCCTCTTTACTTAGCTAGAACTCTGCCCGGTCCGTTTTTCAACGCGCCGGCTATCCGCTCTGATATAATGCACACCACGTTTACAGATGGGCAAGTACCTTCTGGGAGAAGCGACTATCCCTGTACTGATAATTCACAATCCGCCACCGTACCACCAAGATTTCAACAATGAGATCCACCTACTTTTACACTAAGACACCGACACAATGTGCGCAATACTTCGCGCATTACAGTTACAGTTACATCGGCTTCGCGCATTGTGTTTTTTTAAACAGGTGGACTTTTGCTGTCGATTTGCAGTCCAGCTGGACAACACTGCCTGAGAACCCTTAGAGCCCACACCAACGTGAGGATGAGACACCGTTTCGTCTCCCACTGTATGAAGACATGTCCCAGCATCACCCTGCAATCCGAAGCTATTCGTCTCACGGCACACGGCCAGACAGACGGGTCCTCAACAGTCAACAGAAGTCCCTCTTATATGCCCGCCGTCCAACTTGGGCAGAATCGTGGCCGCGGCTGGTGCGGCCCATGGTGCAGACAGATGGCACTGTCAACGTGAGCAACGGTGTGCCCAGTAAACTGGCCTGCCCTCCGCGCATGGAGGCAGCAGCTGCACCCAGAACACCAAGGGGGGCCACATCTGGCTCAGCGGCCGTGCACCATGCGCCTCTAGCAGGCGCACCACTGCAGTGCCAGCTGCGCCCAGAAGAGCGGCCTGCCCTCCTCCCGCGTGGATGCAGCAGCTGCGCCCAGAGCACGAAGGCGGGTCCAGCGGCACTCGGCTCAGCCCCGTGCGCCGTGCGCCTCCAGCAGGCGCACCACTACGGTACCAGCTGCGCCCAGAAGAGCGGCCTGCCGCACTCCCGCGTGGATGCAGCAGCTGCGCTCAGAGCACAAAGGCGTGTCCAGCAGCACTCGGCTCAACCCCGTGCACCACTCAGCTCCAGCAGGCGCACCACTGCGGTGCCAGCTGCGCCCAGAAGCACGGCCTGCCCCCCTCCCGCGTGGAGGTAGCAGCCGCGCCCAGAATGACAAGGGAGGCACAACAGCGCCCAGCTCAGATCCGCGCACCACTCAGCTCCAGCAGGCGCACCACTGTGGTGCGACCGATGCTTGTCGCTGCTGAGAGAGGCGAGCCCACGAGGTGGGGAGGCACCACTCCGGGTATGACCCCTGGTTCAGACTGGTCCAAACTGGTCCAGACTGGTCCTGGGACCAGGCAGTGCACCCAGATCAGCCCTGTGCACTGTGCGCCTCCAGCAGGCGCACCACTGCGGTGCCAGCTGCGCCCAGAAGAGCGGCCTGCCCCCCTCACATGGATGCAGCAGCTGTGCCCAGAACGCCAAGGGGGGCCACACCCAGATCAGCCCCGCGCACCGTTTGCCTCTAGCAGACGCACCACTGCAGTGCGGCCGCGGTCCCGTGCTGCTGAGAGCGGCGTGCTCCCGTCCTGCAAGTGCACAAACACACATCAGGAAGGGGTGCGTGCTCCCATGCTGCAAGTGCACAAACATGCATTGGGCAAGGTGTGCATGAGTGGGGCGTGCACGAACCCTGCACAAGCGCACGCTTACCAGGCAAGGGGTACGTGAGTGGGGCGTGCACGCTCTTGCGTGTGTACACACACATACACACGCACGCACACACAAACACACTCTCACACACACACACACACGCACACACATGCACGCACGCCAAGGGTTTCCTGGTCGATCGGATTACGATGAGGAGACCGCCCGAATGGCGGTCTGCCGATGGGGAGCGAGGGGCGTTTTCGGAAAAGCCAGAGAAGACGAGGGCCCCGGGGGTGCAGCCCCTGGAAAAAATGACAGCCTGGAGAGCGCACTGGGATCCTGCCGGAAACCCGGGGAGCCCGGGAGGTCCTCTCCAGGAAAGACGACAGCCTGGTAGCCCCCAAGGAAACCCCTGGCGCACGCACACACATACATGGCCAGAGATGGGCATGGCCCTCTCCTGCATCTGTGCATGCACACATGTACATACAACAGGCGTAGGGTGCAGGATCCGTGCAGGAGTGAGGCCATGTATGGATGCGTGCATGCCAAAATCGCCCAACCCTGCTGACCCCACCCTGCTCACACACACACACACACACACACAATGCACACACACACACACACACAAGTTAGCCCCCTCAGCCCCACACAGCCCCCAACTCACTCGTGCACTGTGCACCGACGCATTGTGCTGCAACAGCAGGGTCGCCACACGCGTATGACCGTAGTAGGCAGCCCACCAGAGCGGCGTGCCTCCGCACTGCACGCATACGCACACACACACACAAACGCATGCACCAGATGAGGGGCGTGTCAGAGGGGGCGTGAACGTGGACACGATGCCGTGCATGTGTGCACACTCCGCACACACTGACACAAAGACGCACACAAAGCGTGGCCACATGACATGCACACACAGTCAGACAGTTACACAGTCAGGCGACTACACAGTCAGGAACACGAACAGTCACCCACCCACATGCGTGGCCAGTGTCACGCGCACCCAGACCCAAGCGACCCCCCCCCCAGACCCAACAACCCACACCCACCAAGGCGACAGATGTTCCTCTTTAAGTCCTTCCCCTTTCCCATCAAGTGCCACTCACCAGGTCGGCCTCGTTTACGTCAGCGCCACGGCTCAGCAGAGAGCTCGCTTCCTTCGCATCTCCCTTTGTCGCAGCGTCAACCAGCTGCTGTCCACGCCCCACAGGAAGCAGGACAGCGTCGCTGCGCTGCGCAGTGGCAGTGTCGGCTATAGCCTGAGCTGCGTGCGCCGCGTTGGGGCAGCCTCGGCCTCAGCCTGCATGCGCTGCGTAGCGGCAGTGTCGGCGGCAGCCTGAGTCTGAGCCTGCATCGCGCCCGCGAGCTGCTGCGCCTGCTGAGCCGCCTTTGTCGCCAGCGCACGCGCACCAAGCCCCTCCTCTTCAAGGTCCACGCACTGTTGCTCGCCCTGAAGGTTCAGCGCGCCGACTCTCTGGTTCAGCACCTGCATCGACTGCATCGTCTCCTCGGCATCATCGCTACCGACCACCTCTAGCCTGTTATCCTGAGCTCCAGCAGCCTCACAACCAACTGCTTGACCTCCGACGCCACAAGACATGGTGATGGACGCGGCGTCGCAGAGAGACAAAGGAGAGGTGCGAAAAGATGGCAGGGATAAACGAAAGAGTACGGGTCGAACGCACGGAGATGAAGTGAAGCCGCACTAGTGAATTCCTACCATCACATCATCAGAGGTCGAGCGAATGAGTCGCTTTAAATTGCCGATTCAATACATTTCCGACAAACGTCGGAAAATTCGAAAGAATACCAAAAAATTGCAACAAAAACCTGGTCAAAACGGTGAAAATCTGATAAAAACAAATTCCGTGGCAAAGCCCTGGACACAGCAAAAAATGATAAATCACCGTTCTCGTCCTTTGCCTTCGCGATTAATTATTGTTAAGGACACGCCCGCGAAGCTGCAACCGATTAGAAATCGCAAAAAATGTTGGGGCGTCAAATCGACAGACATCGATGAAAAACGACCCCTGCGGTGCAATTAAACAATCATCTGTTCGACCCCCCCGCAAAGGCTAAGGGCGCGTACGGTGATTCAACTTGTATAGAAGTGCCATCAAGACAAAGTGTCTCTACGGTACGCCAGGGACACACACCTGGCTCCCTCGCGTGCCTCTCCTCACTTGAGCCGCCTGCGGGAAGCCGCTGGCAGCAGGCGGCTCTCTGGCTCTCCCACCAGCTGCGGCACATTTCATGTGAACACAGACGCAGCGCACTGATGGAAAGCCGCAGCGACTCTGCGCCTACCAACGGCAACCAACCAACCAACGGTTTTGACGATGGCATGAAGGCGTGCGTGAAGAAGACGTGCGCGACGTGCAGCGAGCCACGCCCCGCAGGGCGCCACAGGTACTGCTCCCCAACAAGTTCAAGGCCAGCTGCAGCGAGCAGTTGTCAACGCCAAAGAGCTGCTCAGCACGCTGCTCAGCGCTAGGTCAGGCACATGCATGTGGAGGGTGAATCATGAGGCCGAGGAGAAGAGCACGCGGCGGCTCTCAATCAGGCTGCCTGGACCTGGCCGCCACGCAAGCACGCCCATAAGTTGCAGCAGGCGGTTTGTCTCAATTCGGGGCCCTGGGCCGTTGTTTTCTGAATGAGAAAGTGGACTTTGTGGGATGGGACAGACGTTTTGTCGCTTGCGTTCTCTTATCCTGCCACTGCCATCATGGTTGGTGACAGTGGTGGGGGCTCTCATAATTTCAGGAGGGGGGAAACCTGAATCGGTTTCGTGCCAAGACACCTAGCTAGTACCTGTGGCTGGTGAGGGGGTACTTGGTTGCAAACACAATTGTTTGTTTCCGCCATGTCTGCTTCAGCACGCGTGCACGTTTTGTCACAACGCTGCCTCGGTGCTCCGGAGTACTAGTGTGGCATGCGGAAGAAGGGGGCATGCGGAAGAAGGGGGCATGCGCAAGAAGGGGCCACGCGCATGCGACATTACAACTCGCTACCCTTGCCGCTGGCAACTGCAGACTGTTCTGGTTGGCAACATTGTGAATAGAGTGCATGCATGCGTGTGGGTTTGTTGGGGGGTTGTCATCAATATTCAACACGGCATCCACATCGTGGAGCTGAGAACCTGCCAAGACACGCGGCCGACCGACCAGATGACGGCGGTGCGGCAACAACACGAGGAGCTAGTGGAACGGCTGGTAGAGCGAGGCTACCAGCGCGACAACATCAAGATCTGCCCCATCCTACTCAGCGTCAGCGGCGCCATCTACGCGGCGGGCACGATAGGCACACTACAGCAACTGGGGGTGCAGCGGAATGCTGCCCTCAGTTGCGCCCGGAAGCTGCACACCCTCATGGTGCAGCAGCTCCACTCTGTAGTCACCACCCGGCGGCACCTAGACCACAGAGCGACCCCTGGCTAACCCTCCACAACACCCCTTTGAATGGTAGCTAGCCTCGTTAGGCAGCTCCCTCAATCCCACGCCCCGAGGGTGCGTACTGTAAACTGAAAACTGTAAATCATCAAGATGAGCGCAGACCAATGATGATTGGGTTGGAGTGAAGGTGGGGAGGCGCCACACCGCCGCCAACTGGCGCCAAGGCTGTATTATAAGCCTGCTGTCAGGGGCGCTGGCAGAATCATGGCCGTGGCCAGTGCATACGGAAGTGGGCGGAGCACAGTGCCCCGTAGTACACTGCAGTGTCTCCCCCCCCCATCCGGAACCAGTTGTGCCCAAAAGCCAAAAGGGCTCCGCCAAGCGGCACCCGGCTTACCACGTCGCACCACCCGCCTGCAGCAGGCGCACCACTGTGGTGTGGCTGCCACCCTTTGCCACTTGGAGAGGCGTGTACTGCAAATGCACAAACACACACCAAGCAAGAGGTGCGTGAGCGGGGGGGGGGGGCATATGCAGGTGCACCACATGCAGGTGTACACGCACGCATGCACACACGCCCCCACACACGCCCCCCCACACACACATGCACACACACACACAGACATAGGCGGGGCCCTCTCCTGCATCTTTGCGCAAATACATACACACATTGGGGTACAGGATCCGTGCACAACTGAGGCCATGTGTGGATGCGTGCCTCTAAGAACATTCCCACCCCCAGCACACACACACAGACAATGAGGACCCACACAGCATTCAACTCACGTAGCCCTCCGTGTGCACCGAGGCGTTGTGCTGCATTAGCAGGCCCACCACGCCCGTGTGGCCGTGGAAGGCAGCCCACCAGAGATGCGTGCGCCCGCCCTGCGCATGCACGCACGCACACACACACACACACACACACACACACACGCGCACACACACACACACACACACACCAGGTGAGGGGCGTGTCATAGGGGGCGTGCACGTGCTTGCGATGGCGTGCATGCATGCACGCTGTACACAAAAACACGCGCTACGCGTGGCCACAGGACATGCACACACAGACAGACAAGCACACGCAAGCAAGCGTGTCACACACATGCGTGGCATGCACACCCAATTCCCACGCAACACCCAGCTCCGGTCACAGAAGACGCATGCCCTGCCCCCTCCTCCCAATAAAGTGTCACTCACCGCGTCCATCTCGTTGACGTCAGCACCACGGCTCAGCAGGGAGCTCACTTCCTTCTCGACTCCCTTGCTTGCTGCGGCGATCAGCTCTCCAGGCCTCACCGGAAGCTGGACAGTCTCGCTGCGCTGTGCAGCAGCGTTGGCAGCAGACCGAGCCTGCATGCGCTGAGTAGCGGCAACGTTGGCGGCAGCCTCAGCCTGCATGCGCTGCGTGGTGGCAGCGTTGGCGGTAGCCTCAGCCTGCATGCGCTGCGTGGTGGCAGCCTCACTTGCGACCTGAGCCTGCATGCGCTGCGTAACGGCAGCGTCGGCAGCAGCCTGCGCCTGCATCGCCTGAGCCTGAGCTTGCATCGCGCCCGCAAGCTGCTGCAGCTGCGCCTGCTGCGCCTGGAGCTGAGACACCTGCATCGCCAGCTGCGCGCGAAGCGCCTCCGCCTCTTCGCGTCCCAGGTCCACCTGCTGCTGCCTCCCCCCCTGAAGGTTCAGCGCGCCGACCCTCTGGTTCAGCGCGCTCACTTCCATCCGCAGGGCCTGCATGGGGTGGATCGTCTCCTCGGCATCGTCGCTGCCGCTGTCGACCACCACCAGCCCCTTATCCGTCAGCTCCAGCAGCCTCACGACCAACTGCTTGACCTCCAACGCGACAGACATATACACTGCGTCGCGTAATACTCCAAACGGAACCACGAACGGTGTTCACGCGAAACCACAAAACCCTGGTGAAACCCGAGAGCACCATCAGAGACAAGCACGCACCTGGTTGTCTGGTTGTCTTGTTGAATGCCAGCACCCTGGTTGCCTCGTGTGCCTTCAAATCCGCACTGCAAAAAGCGCCGGCAGCGAGCGTCTCTCTGGCTCTCCCACCAGCACAGACACAGCGCAAGCTTGCGCTGTCTTAGGGACAAGACGCTGGCATCAAACTGTGCATCTTTGAAGAAGACGTGCGTAGCGTGCGGAACCACGCTTTGTGGGGAATCACATGTGCTAATCCCCAAGGCCAACAACAGCGAGCAGCTGTCGTCGCAAAATATACTCCCCTGTGGTGCCCGAGGTGGGCAAGGCCCTCGCGCGTGGAGGGTGGTCATGAGGCGGAGGGCAGCACGTGGCAGCTCTTAATGATGATGATGAGAGTTTTACAATCCACTTCTGGCGGTCACACGTACGGTTCCAAAGCTCCAGTGGGACTTAGAGAATCAAGGCTCAAGGCCCACAAAAGGTCAAGCTACAAGTAGCCCACGGTAACGCCATCCACACTTGGTGGCGGGCGCCAAGCAAGCAGCACCACTGTGCAGGCTGCACACCCAGCCCCTCAAATGGCCAGAGGGCGGACCCAAGGTATAAAACCATGAAGGGACCAAAAAGCCCTCCCCCAGACCACCGGAAGCGGGGCTAGTAGCACACCCGCCGCAGCACTCTACTCAGCGACCACACCGCACCCGCCACCGCACGCGTGTGGCGCCACCTCCCCTTCAAAAACACCCCCAGAGGGAATGCCATCTAGCAAGCAGGTGCAGGCACCCGCTCGCCGTCAACGACGAGGCGCGCGCGGTGGAACTGCGCCCGCTTCCCGCAACCTTGGCGGCGAGGAAAGCGGGCCACAGCGCCTGGTGCTGCGCCTCCTCGCGGTCACTGAGGACGTCGAAGACTGCAGTCGAGTCCACGCAGCGGCGCAGCTCGTGGCGCCAGCGCACGACAGTGTCGGCCACGGCGTCAGACGCCACGGTGAAGAGCACACGCAGCACACCGCCCCCGCGTGGCTCCACGCCGATGCCCCCGACGGCAGGCTTGGCGTTGAGGAGCGACGCGGACACGACGCCACCATCAGCCGGCTCCCGCCGGCCGGTGCCGCCGTAGAGGAAGCGCACGACATCCGTAGCCAGGCGGACGGGCAGGCTGGTGCCGTCCTCGGCAGCTGCAGCGATCCGCTCCGCCGCCGCCGCCGTCGCCTCCTCTTCATCCATCCGCCTGCCACCGCCCGCGAGGAACCAGTTGGCGCCGCGTGCCACTGGGATGGACAGCACGAAGCTGCGGCGCAGCGACGTGTCGCCCACACGCGCAGGCAGCCCCCCCCGGCGGGAGGGGCCGCGCGCAGATGCGGCACGCGTGGCGCCCGACGCAGGCCGCTCCGTCGCCGGCCCCCCCCCCGCCGACGCCACAGGGGCGGCAGCAGCAGCGGGCCGGGCAGGCTGAGCAGCCTCGGCAGCAGGCGCAGCGCGGGGCGCCGCACTGTGGGCCGCATGGCCGGCCCGCGCGCGGGCGGGCTCTGCATGCGGCATCTGCATGGGCGCCCCAGGGACGCGGCTCACCAGGAGGCTCACCACCTCCACCAGGGACGCAATCTGTTGCGCCTGCGCCTGCACCTTAAACAGGGGGGGGAGGCTGCCTGTGATAAGTTTCAGTGCTGCAGGCACTGAATCATACGGCACGCCAGCCGTGCATGGCCCTAGTTGATTAGGGTTCTCGCCTCCCCAGTTGTGGCTGCAGCTCTCCCCCCCCTGATTGTAGCAGGTGTGGACTTTCTCTTGGTTCCGGAGGTCTATGGCATGAGCCACTCCGTGTCTCTGCCGCCCCTTGCCTCCCACCAAGTTAGAGAGAGAGGTTGTCCTTGCAGTCTGGTGCCTGCGTGCCCCAGCCTTGCATCAGCCCGAGGGCTCGCTCTGCACCCCACCCGCAGCACCAAGATCTTGCACGCCCGATCCATTGTAACACTCCGTGTCTCTGCCGCCCCTTGCCTCCCACCAGCGTCCGCTGATTTCTATCAGGTTATGGGCCCCTACACCGCTAACCTCTGCGCCCGGCAAGGCGAGACACACGAGTCCCAGTTCGACGTTGCAACAGACGTCCCTGTGAACGATCAAGACACTTCTGCACGCCGTTAGGCCCGCCAAGTTCGGCCGCCTACGTGCCCTGTCTTCACGAGATTGTCCGTGTGGCCTCTCGTTGTGGTGCGCAACAACCCTAACACGCGTCAGGTGTTGCGCGACCTACCCCCCCTGCGCGTCGTCTACGCGCCTCTCCCCGAGCCACCGATATGGCTGATGCAGTACCTGATCCCGTCGCTGCAGTCGTCGCGCCATCGGGCAAGCTTCCAGCGATAAGCCAGTACGCGCAAATCGAGAAGCTCGGCAGCGACAACTTACGTCAGTGGAGCGCACAGCTGCTCCTCCACTTCACTATGGACCAGCACATGAACAAGGTCATGGAGTATGCAGACGGCGATGGACCTGCTGACGCGTACCCCATCCCGGCACACGACAAGCACGCTCGCGCTATCATGCTGATCTGCATGAAGCAGCCACAGCAGGACGCCTACACCCCTCGCTTCAAGACCGCCATCGCGATGTGGCGCGGCCTGCTCGCCGCGCACACCAAGAAATCCCTGAGCAACAGATCCGCGTCGCTACAGAACCTGGCTGAAGTTAGGCAGCTGCCACGCGAGGGAGTCGTGCTGTACATCAACCGCGTGATGGTCCTCCGCGAGCGCGTCATGGACGTCGGCATCAAGATCGACGAGAACCTGCTGCTCGAGTACATCCTGGCCGGGCTTCACTCAGACTACAACTTCGTGAAGATCATGATCTCGCACGGTGGTGCCGGTGGTATCGGTTTCGACCTCGACACCGCGACGGCCATCCTCCTCGACGCTGAGACGAAGATCTGCAAACCTGTCGGCTCCGTCAGCTTCGTCTCCTCGAGCAACGTAGGCCGGCGCCACGACGGCCGTGGCGGCGACCAGCGCGGCCACTACGCGAGCGGCTCCTCTTCGTCCGGCCACCAGCGCGGCCACCACTCGAGCGGCTCCTCGTCTTCTGGCAACCGCGACCTCACGCAGTCCGGCTTCAAGCCATCGTCCGGCCTCTACTGCTACGGCTGCAAGGAGCCGGGTCACATGTTCCGCGAGTGCCCCAACAAGCACAAGTGGAACGATGCCACTCGCCAGAGGTTCTCGATGGCCCTCAAGCACAAGTCGTCGGACGACAAGTCTAGCGCGCCGAAGCCCCCGGGATTCGCGTGCATGGTCGCGGCATCCTTCGCGCCTGGTCTCGACCCGCCGCGTGACCCCAAGACGTGGCTTATCGACTCTGCCTGCACGTCCCACCTTGCGTACGGCAAGGAGGTGGTCGACAACTACGTGCCCGTCACCCGCCCGACGTTCATGAGCACGGCGGACACGAGCTCGAGAGGCCTCGAGATCAAGGGCTACGGCGACGTGACCATCGTCACCATCGTCAACGGGGCACCCAGGTCGGTCAAGCTGGTCAACGTGCATGTTGCGCCTACGCTCAGAGCCAACCTGATCTCCTCCAAGCTCTTCAACAAGGTCGGCGCGACGCTGATCGCCGCGCCGGAACGCGCCAACTTCGTGTTCAGGGGCTCTGTCATCGTGCACACGACGGACCAGTCACACGGCCTGTGGGCTGTGACCAACCTCCACTCGTCCGACAACCGCGGCATGGCGATGGCCCTGACCGACAGCAACGTCTCAAGTGGCAAAGCGTCGGCCGGCGAGCTGCTCCATCGGCGCATGGGCCACGCCAACTACGACGGCCTCATCAAGCTCACCAAGTCCGGCCGCGTCTCCAACCTGGGCTGCACGGCTGCAGACCTGTTGGCTGCCAAGGTGAAGGGCCCGTGTGTGACGTGCCTCGAGACCAAGCTCAAGCGCCTCCCGTACCGAGTGTCGAGCAGCCGCGCGGCTGCACCTGCCTACCTTGTCCATGCGGACCTGTGCGGCCCCTTCCCCGTCGTCGCGCACTGCAGTGGCAAGTACATCTCCACCATCACCGACGACTTCTCGCGCCTGTGCCACGTTGACATCCTCAAGAGCAAGAGCGACGCGCCCGCTGCAGTCATGAAGTGCCTCAACAACTGGATGACGTACACTGGCAACAAGGTCAAGGCGTTTCGGTCTGACGGCGGCACCGAGTACATGGGCGACCTGCTGCCATACTTCTCTGACAAGGGCATCGAGAAGCAGATGACAACGCGCTCAAGCCCGCAGACCAACGGCCGCGCCAAGATCAGGAACCGTACGCTGCTCGGCGGCGTGCGCGCCAACCTCGCCGACTCAGGTCTACCCTCCGAGCTTTGGGGCGAGGCTGCACGTGCCAGCAACTACACTCGCAACCGCGCCTACTCCTCCGTCCTCAACGACACGCCTTACCGCCTGTTCACGGGAGAGGAGCCCAATCTGTCCAAAATCCGCGTCTTCGGCTCGCCCACCTGGGTCTACGGCTTCCCCAAGAACAAGCTGGCGCCCTGCGCGATCAAGGGCGTCTTCGTCGGCTACGAGCCCGGCACCCCCGCGTACCGCATCTACCACCCCGAGAGCGGCAAGGTCACCGTAGAGCGTGAGGTCCGCATCATCGAGGGCGACCGCGCCGCCACCTCTATTCCCTACCGCGGGCTCTTCGAGGAGGAGGACGGCGAGCGCTGCTTCGTCTGCCACTCACCCGACAGCGCCTACCCATCTGTCATGCTCCTCTGCGACGGCTGCAAGCCCGATGGCACCCCCTGTGGCAACGGCTACCACCTCAGCTGCCTCAAGCCGGCGCTTGACAGCGTTCCCGAGGGGGACTGGCTCTGCCCGGGCTGCACCGAGAACGAGGACGACCGCATGCCCGACCTCGTCAACGCGTCCGACGACGACGGCGACGACGACGACCCGCCTCAGAAGCAGTCGTCTGGGGGGCAGGCTGTTGTGCAGCAGCCGGCTGCTTCCTCGTCCCCCTCCCCGCCCTCTTCCCCTCCCCCGCCCGCCCCGCCCGCTCAGCCCGTCCAGTCGCCGCCCGGCTCGTCTCCTCCGTCTCCCATGCATGCACTCGCTCCCCAGGCAGCCAAGACCACGCGGTCTGGCAAGTCCTACGGCGGTCAGCTCAGCGGCGTTGTGTCGTTCATCGCCAAGAACGACCCGGACCCGATCAGCCTCAAGGAGGCTCAGTCACGCGAGGACTGGCCTCTCTGGGAGGAGGCGATTCACGAGGAGTATGCCAGCCTTGTCGAGAAGCTCACGTGGAACAAGGCGCGCATCCCCTCCGGCCAGCGCCTGCTGCCCGTGAAGTGGGTCTTTAAGCGGAAGTACGACGAGCACGGCAACCTGGAGCGCTACAAGGCCAGGCTAGTCGTCCAGGGTTTCCGTCAGATCCCAGGCATCGACTTCGCGGAGGTCTTTGCGCCCGTGTCCAAGTACACCACGCTGCGCTGTCTCATCGCGTTCGCTGCCGACCACGACCTCGAGATCCACCAGATCGACGTTCGCAACGCGTTCCTCAACGGCCGGCTCAAGGAGAACATCTGGATCGAGCAGCCGTCGCTCTTCCATGACGGCGATTCGTCAATGGGCTGCCACCTGCTTATGGCCCTCTACGGTCTGCGTCAGGCGCCCAAGGTCTGGTACGAGGAGATCCTCTCGTCGCTCACCAACCTCGGCTTCGTCCCGAGCGTCGCCGATCCCTGCCTGTTCATCCGCCCTGCCAAGTCTCGCTCTGACTACGTTTACCTGCTCCTGTACGTGGACGATATGCTTGTCATCGGCCGCACGGGCAGTGTGCGCGAGGTCGTCGGGCAGGTGACCAAGGTGTACGAGTGCCGCGACCTGGGCTGCGCCAAGCAGTTCCTGGGCATGGCGATCACGAGGGACCGTGGGAGCCGCACCATCCTTCTGACGCAGGCTGAGCTGACCAAGCAGCTGCTCCTCAAGTTCAAACTGTCTGAGTGCCGCACGCGCGACGTGCCCCTTAGCGTCGGGGAGATCCTACGCAAGGACAGCGACAACCTGCTCGGAACCAGCCAGTTTGCAGAGCTTGTCGGCTCGCTGCTCTACCTGTCCAACTGCACCAGGCCCGACATCACGTACGCGGTGAACAAGCTCTCAAGGTACATGAGCTGCTCCACGCCGCAGCACATGCAGGCCGCGCTCAGCGTGCTGCGCTACCTGAGCGGAACCGCCGGCCTCGGCCTTCTGTACGGCCCATCCGCCGACGGCTCCAAGCCCGTCAAGGGCTACGGCGACGCCGACTACGCTGGCTGCGTCGACACGCGCCGCTCTACCACCGGCTTTGTGGTGACCTACAACGGCACCGCCGTCTCCTGGAAGTCGACCACGCAGCAGACGGTCTCGCGCTCAACCACGGAGGCCGAGTACCAGGCATCCGGCGCCGTCATCGGCGAGGCGCAGTGGATGATTCAGCTCTTCCCCGAGCTGGGCATCCCGCTGCGCCCCATGCTGATCTACAGCGACAGCCAGGGCGCCCTCGCTGTGCTCAAGAACCCGGGGGGCTCCAGCCGCTCCAAGCACATCGACGTGCTGCACCACGTTGCACGCGAGCGCGTGATGCGCAAGGACGTGCTCATGGAGTACATCCCTACTGCCCGCATGGTGGCAGACATTCTGACCAAGGCACTGCCTAAGGTTAAGTTTGAGTGGTGCCGCAAGCACATGGGCATGATCTGATTTTCTTTTAAAGTTATTTTTTGCGTTGGCTATCGTGCCGCGTGGGAGTGATAAGTTTCAGTGCTGCAGGCACTGAATCATACGGCACGCCAGCCGTGCATGGCCCTAGTTGATTAGGGTTCTCCCCTCCCCAGTTGTGGCTGCAGCTCTCCCCCCCCTGATTGTAGCAGGTGTGGACTTTCTCTTGGTTCCGGAGGTCTATGGCATGAGCCACTCCGTGTCTCTGCCGCCCCTTGCCTCCCACCAGGTTAGAGAGAGAGGTTGTCCTTGCAGTCTGGTGCCTGCGTGCCCCAGCCTTGCATCAGCCCGAGGGCTCGCTCTGCACCCCACCCGCAGCACCAAGATCTTGCACGCCCGATCCATTGTAACACTCCGTGTCTCTGCCGCCCCTTGCCTCCCACCAGCGTCCGCTGATTCCTATCAGCCTGACCTAAAGGAAGGCCGCCACGCAAGCAGGCGTGCATACAAAAGGCACAGATCTTGTGGCTCTTATCCAGGCCCCCAGGAGGACAATCTCTTCTGGATGAGGCAGGCACATTTGGCGGGGGGGGGGGGGGCAGGGTGCGTTAACACACCGGCCGCACACACGACTCCTCGAATTCTCAGCGCGCGAACACAGCATGATGTCCTTGAAGTAAGCTGCCAAGTAACAGATCCATGTGCGATTAATGCCCACGGGGACCGTCGTCAAATCGCACGCATCGCAGCACCGCTGGCACTCTTTTGGCCCACTGCTGTGCACAGCAGCCACGGCATCGTGAATTATCCAAGAGCAGGGGCCATTGTGAAGGTTGGGAGGCAGCCTTGTCAAATCGCACAGTACACTGCAGAAAGAAGCCTGCCTCCCTGCCACAATCATGCAGAAGCTGCACCCAGCACACAAAAGGGAGGCGCCCAGATCAGCTCCGCGCATCGCTCGCCTTCAGCAGGCGAGTTTTGCAGGTTGTATACGTGCACACCCGAAGGACCCCGGGGCGTGAGCTAAGGCCTGGACTACACATCTAGGGGGGTTCTACTAGGAGAGCCAGCAAAGCCACGCAGCGTGTCAGCCAACCAGGGTCCCCGCCAACGGGCCAACAGTGCCAACGAACACCGGCAGACCAAACCGTTGGCTCAGCCGACGGTGACACAAAAGTGCTCAGATCATGGATCTTAGCACGCCGCAGAGAAGTGAGGGTGATCCTCTCAGGGAAACAGCACCAACACCAACGGCCGAGTTACGCCCCCCCCGCAAACCCAGGGTCATAAGGTTGTGTGTGCGCCAGGGTGTGCAGGTGCACCCTGTGCCCTCCCAGGAACATAGGAGCATAGGAGTTTAGGAGCATAGGACCTCATATACTACACTCTGAGCGTTGCTCGAGCTACACAGATACGCCATGTCGCCAGAAACGGCTTATGGTGCGCGAACGTTCCGAATCCACAATTATCGCTTCTGAGCGCGTTCCCCCTCTTCATTGAAACCGTTGGCCCGGCCAACGGCCAACGCCAACGGTGGGGACCATTGGGCATCATTTCCAGTGACCCTGCAGCCTAACAGGGTCGAGCACACACAAGGGGCCACCCAGATCCAGCTCAACACACAGCTCGCCATCAGCAGGGTTGCCACTGCGGGGTGGCACAAGTGCCTGGTACACTGCAGTGAGTGGCCTCCAACTCCCGCATGGCTGCGACAGCTGCACCCAGAAGACTTAAGAGGGGAGCAGCGGCACGCAGCTCAGCTCCGCGCACCAGGCGCCTTTAGCACGCTCACCACTGCGGGATGGCACATTGCCTGGTATCTTGCAGTAAGTGGCTTGCTACTCCCGCATGGTTGCAGCAGCTGCGCCCAGAATGTTTGCATTTCGCAGTGCTGCTTGTGTCTGTTCAGTCATCTTGCGCAAGACGTCTGAAAAGACACAGCAACACCCAAATCGCGAAAACAGCCGACAAGAGACGGGTGCAGCGGCGCCGAGCTCAGCTCCTTGCGCTGCTCGTCTCCAGCAGGCGCATCACTTTGGTGTGGCCAAGGCTCCTTGCTGCACAGACGCACCAACTCTCAAATCGTGAACACAGAAGACAGAAGGGGGGTGCAGCGGCACAAAGCTCAGCTCCTTGCGCTGCTCGTCTCCAGCAGGCGCACCACTTTGTTGTGGCCAAGGCTCCTTGCTGCACAGAGAGGCGTCTGCCCATCCTGCACATGCACATACACCAGGCAAGGGGTGCGTGAGTGGGGCTTGAACGCGCATGCGGTTGTACGTACACGCACGCACGCACGCATACACGCACGCACACGCACACACACACACATGCACACACACACACACAAATGGGAACGGCCAGAGATAGGCGTGGGGAGCAGGATTGATGCCACATGCGGGTGTGTGCCTCTTTCACTCCCCCCCACACACACATGGCCACACACACACACACACACGCACACCCACACACACACACACACACATGCCCCCCCCCCACACACACATGCCCCCCCCCACACACACACATGGCCACACACACATGGCCACGTGT
>VFSX01000004.1:722500-770000 GCA_016618255.1 Chlamydomonas sp. UWO 241
ACACACACACACACACACACATAGCAGGGTGTGACATGCATGCACACGCACACACGCACGCATAGAATCTTTCTCACACACACATACACTCACAAACACACATACACACACACGCACACACGCACGCCTCCAATCTTTCTCTCACACGCACTTACTCACACAAACACACACGCACCCACACACATACTGGGTGGGAGGCATTTTGGAGAGCAAACAAAGCATGCCTGAAGGCAACAACACAGGAGGCACACGTATGCGATAGTGGCCACACATATATGCGGCTGGCCACCTGCACATGCGCACCGAAACCCGAAAGGATGCCCCCACCCTCATACAAACTTATGGCGCAGCGCAAGGTCGAATACGCTGCCTGTTAGGTGCGTCACACAAGACTGTAAAATCCATCATCAAATCCGTCATCATCATCAGGGCACAGGAGATGAGTCCCCCTCCCCCTCTCACTAAAGTGCCGCTCACCGCGTCCACCTCGTTGACATCAGCGCCCCGGCTCAGCAGCGAGCTGACTTCCACCTCGGCTCCTTTTGTTGCTGCGGCAATCAGCTCTCCAGGCCCCACAGGACGCAGGACAGCCTTGCTGCGCGCAGCGATGGCGGTGGCGGCTGCAGCCTGAGCCTGCATGCGCTGCGTAGCGGCAGCATCGGCGGCAGTCTCAGCCTGCATGCGCTGCGTAGCGTTAGCGTCAGCAGCAGCCTCAGCCTGCACACGCTGCGTGGTGGCCGCCTCAGCTGCACCCTGAGCCTGAATGCGCTGAGTAGCGGCTGCATCGGCGGCAGCCTGAGCTTGCATGCGCTGCGTAGTGGCCGCCTCAGCTGCACCCTCAGCCTGCATGCGCTGCGTAGCGACGACGTCGGTCACAGCCTGAGCCTGAGCCTGCACCGCACGAGCCTGAGCCTCAATGGCCCGAGCCTGAGCGGCAGCGTCGGCCGTAGCCTGAGTCTGAGCCTGCATCGCCCGAGCCTGCGCCTCAATTGCCCGAGCCTGAGTCTCCAGCGCACCCGTGAACTGCGCCTGCGTCGCCAGCTGCGCCCGAAGCTCCTCCGCCTCGTCACGTCCCACGCCCACCCTCTGCTGCCGCTTCCCCTGCTGAGCAGCGGCAGCGTCTGCAGCGGCCTGCGCCTGCATGCGCGGAAGCGCAATAGCGTCGGACGTTGCCTGAGACTGCATGCGCGGAGTAGCAGCAGTGTCGGCCGTTGCCTGAGCCTGCATGCGCTGCGCAGATGCAGCATCGATGGCAGCCTGAGCCTGCATGCGCTGTGCTACAGCAGCACCGGTGGCAGCCTGAGCCTGCATGCGCTGTGCAACAGCAGCATCAGCTTCAGCCTGAGCTTGCGCCTGCATCGCCTGAGCCTGAGCTTGCACCGCGCACACTAGCTGCGCCTGCTGCGCCTGCTGCTGAGCCGCCTGCGCACGCAGCTCCTCCGCCTCATTGCGCCCCAGTCCCACCTGCTGCTGTTGTCGCCCACCCTTCAGGTTCAACGCGCCGACCCTCTGGTTCAGCGCCTGCATCGACTGGATCGTCTCCTCCGCATCATCGCTATCGACCATCACCAGCCCCTTATCCGTAAGCTCCAGCAACCTCTCGACCAAATTCTTGACCTCCGAAGCGACGGACATTGACGTCGGCTTCGACTGACATCATCGACGCGAAGATGATGTGTAAAACCACATACAGACCCTTAGGGTTTGTACCAGGTTTGTCTCAGCATGCCCTCTGGAAGACCAGATGGGAACCGTGCGCACGCCTTCAGATCCGCTGGGCGAACGCGTCGCAGGGGCGCGCTGCGCACTTGTGTGCGTGCGCGTGGTTGTGTGTGTGTGGTGGGGGATGTTCCCCCGGGCTCCCCATAGCGCTCGCTGAGCGCTCTCTGTCCTTGACAACACCAAAGCGTCCCCAAAACAAGAGGTGAAGTGATCCTCCATCTTCATCACGACGGTAAGAGATTTTGCCAGAGAGGGCAGAAGACTTTGCCCTCCTGCAAGCGTTCTCGCCCGTTCTTGGCCCAACAACGTTCAGAGAGTGCGCTCGGCTGCAGCTCACAGGGGGCCAGGGCACGGGTCTGGGGTCACATGCTGCACTGACTCCAAGCTCCCTTTGTGAGGACAAGATTGTGAGGATAGGTTGTGAGGATAAGATTACAGGGTGGTGGGCCAGTAGCTACCGTCTTTATACAGGAGGAGACGAAAAGGTGCGCCGTCCTCGCGTTGGTGCAGGGCCAGAAGGCTCTTGGGTGCAGAGCCAAGCTAGAGCTTCCTTCGTCGATGATGACGCCGTCGCTCCGTCGCATGCAGGGAGAAATGTTGACCGCCATGCGCCGCGTCGCTTTGGCTCAGATGTCCGTGTGGTTGTCGCCCACGCCGTGGTAGGTGGTGTGGTCACTGCGGCAGGGGGGGGGCAGGGGGAGGACGGGTCAGAGCCGGCAGGCGCCACGTGCCACAGTGCTGGGCGGGTGTTTTGGGGCTGAGGTGTTCAGTAACAACCCAAACCAAACCAGGTCAGGCCTACCGCATTCCCCACGCCTGAGGCGGCGCCTCAGGCGGCGCATTAACTTGCGTGAATCAGCCGCCTGAGGCGGTCGGCGAGCCTGATCACCACAGGCAGACTCTTGATCGCCTCAGGCGCCCCCGTGGTAGGCGCCAACTCGACCGCCTTAGGCGCCCATCACCGCCTGGGGTGCACCCCGGACCGCCTCGGGCGTTACGACCGCCTTCACTTCACGCGGATCTGTCGATGGGGCTGTGGCAGGTCAGGCCATGCGGCGTCCCGTACGCTGGGCCAGCCTCAACCATACCACAATGCCAACTCATGAGACGCGCAAGTCCAGGCGGTCATAACGCCTGAGGCAGTCGGGGGTGCGCCTCAGGCGGTCGGCGCGCCTGAGGCGCCGCCTGATCCGCGCAAGTAAACGCGCCGCCTGAGGCGCCGCCTCAGGCGTGGGGAATGTGGTAGGGCCTCAAATGGCGCACAAAGCGACACCCGGTTGAAAGAGAGTCACAGCGACACTCAGTTGAAAGAACCCCCCCCCCTCGGGCCGTACCTGCCAGCAGCCCCCCCCCCCTACCACAATCCCAACTCCTGAGGCGCGCAAGGCGGTCATAACGCCTGAGGCAGTCGGGGGGTGCGCCTGAGGCGGTGGTGGGCACGTTACGTGGCGCCTGAGGCGGTTGGTGCGCCCGAGGTGGTCTCGGCACGTCTGGGGTGCCGCCTGGGGCGTCGAGAATGTGATAGGGCCCCCCGTCTAGAATGAGACCTCGCAGTACAGCAACCGCATGTTTACCGGCTACCGTAAACTCCATTAGCCTTTAGCTATAATTAATTGCTCGACCCCTAGCTAAAATGAGCAGCTTAACCTTAATAAATAAGTATCCGGGGTCGCTAAAGTCGCGACGGAGATGTACTCGCCGACCATTGAGGCAAGTGTGGACAGTCACAGCCACCGCGCCCCTGCCAAACGTTTCCCGACGTACTGCCTAACGCTCAATGATGGATGGGATGGATGGGATGATGGATGGGATTCGCTCGCTGTGAGCGGGCGGCTCCACAAGGCTGGCTAAAGTGAGAAGAAATGTATATAACCCCTCGCTGAAGTCAAATTACTCAAAAAAAATGCTCCGCTGCGCTGGCTAAAGTGTCTCAGGAATCACTTAATTAGTATTTTTCGAGGCGGTACCTTAAGGCTAATGGAGTTTACGGTAATTGTGAATCAATTAATCGAATCAAGTTGAATTAATTTCGAATTTCGAAACCCGCACGCACAGCGGCCCACACCCAGGCAGCCCGCTCACGAGGCAGGTAACTCAATCCCACGCCCCCAAGGTGCGTACTGTCAACTGAAAACCGCACGCACGCAGACCCTAACTCTGATCAGCCCCCCCCCACCACCACACACACAAGATGCACCTGCACGCACAGCGACCTTTTAAACCCATTATTAGTACCCTCCCGGCGTGGCTTGTGCGGGAATAAGTATCGTGCGCGCGAGCAGACACCCCCCCTTGCTATCCCAATTACGCACACGCACGTGCAGCGAACCTACTAAGTCGGATCAGACCTCTCCTCTTCCCCCCCCCATATGCACCCGCACGCACAGCGCCCCTCAGCAATCAGACCCCTTTTTCGTACCCTCCCGGGGTTGGCTTGTGAGAGCTGGTAAGGCCACCGTACGAGCGAGCTGGCCGCACACCAGAAAATCCCCCTCCCCTCCCCTCCCAAGTACGCACCCGCAAGCACAGCGACCCTCAGACCCCTTTTTCGTACCCTCCCGGGGTTGGCTTGCGAGCTGGGAAGGCCATCGTCAGCGCGAGCTGGCCACACGCGAGCACGCTGCCCAGGCCGTTGGGGATGAAGACGTAGGGGTCCACGATCGCCTGTGCGCGCGTGTGTGTTCGAGTGTGTTTGTGTGTGTGTGTGTGTGGAGGAGCACTGCCAGATCGTTGCCCAGGCTGTTGGGGATGAACACGTAGGGGTCCACGATCGCCTGTGTGTGTGTGTCTGTGTGTGTGCACATGTGTGTGTGTTTGTGTGTGTGTGTGTGTGTGTGTGTATGTGTGTGTGTGTGTGTGGAGCAGCACTGCCAGCACGCTGCCCAGGCCGTTAGGGATGAACACGTAGGGGTCCACGATCGCCTGTGTGTGTGTGTGTGTGTGCGTGCGTATGCGTGTTTGCGTGTGTGTGTGTGTGTGTGTGTGCGTGTGCGTGTGTGTGTGTGCTTGAGTGTGCGTGTGTGTGTGTGCATGTGTGTGTGTGTGTGTGTGGAGGAGCACGGCAGCACACTGCCCAGGCCGTTGGGGCTGAACACGTAGGCGTCCACGATCGCCTGTGTGTGTGTGTGTGTGTACTTGCCTGTGTGTGTGTGTGCATGTGTGTGTGTGCGTGCGTGTGTGTGTGTGTGTGTGGAGCAGCACTGCCAGCGCACGCCAGCACGCTGCTGAGGCCGTTAGGGATGAACACGTAGGGGTCCACGATGGCCTGTGTGCGCGCGTGTGTGTGTGTGTGTGTGTGCGCGCGCATGTGTGTGTGTGTGTGTGTGTGGAGCAGCACTGCCAGCGCCCACCAGCACACTGCCGAGGCTGATGCGCGTGTGTGTGTGTGTGTGTGTTTGGTGTGTGTGCATGCGTGCGTGCGTGCATGTGCATCGAAAAGTTTAAAGTAAAAAGTTGTCGTTATAAAGATCTCGATCTGTCTCTACGCAGAACGCGACACGCTTCGCCCGACCGTGGGGTGCCTGCTGAAACAACTCGTCTTGTGACGTGCGTCAACGTGCGTCACAGCATTGCAGCGCCAAGCATTGCAGCCGTTAAGGCTTTTTGGTCTACCCCGTCCGTACGCCGTCCACAGTACGCGTGGTGCTGGTGTGGGGAGCATGCACACACACACACACACACACACACACACACACACACACACACACGCTCACACACACATACACATGCACGTACACGCACACACACACGCGCACACACACACACGCACACACACATGCACGCACACACGCGCACCCACCCACCCACCCACACCCACACACCCACACACACGCACGCACCAGCCCATATGCGGTCCACAGAGACGCGTTGAGCAGCGTGGTAATGGTGAGGGGGACGAGGATGGATGCGCTGTTGCGCGTCTTGATGACCTGTGTGGGAGTGTAATCATAAGAGTGTGTGTGTGTGTGTGTGTGTGTGTGTGTGTGTTTGTGTGTGTGCGTTTGTGCGTGTGTTCTGATGGTGAGAGGATGGATGCGCTGTTGCGCGTCTTGATGACCTGTGTATGCAGAGAGTGTGTGGGTGCGTGGTTTTGGTGTGTGTTTGAGGGGGGGTATGGTGTGTGTGTGTGTGTAAGTGTGTGTGAGTGTGCATGTGTATGCGCGCGTGTGTGCATGTGTGTGTGTGTGTGCATGTGTGTGTGCTTGTGTGCATGCGTACATGTGTCGGCGCGTGGTGAGGGTGCGTGTGCGCGCATGTGCGTGTGTGTTCATGTGTGTGAGCTTCATGCGTGCGCGCGCGGTGTTGTTGCAAACAGAGAGAGAAAGAGAGAGTGTTCGTACGTGTGTGGGCATGCATAGTGTGTGTGTGTGTGTGCACGTGTTTGCACGCATGCATGCATGCATGCATGCATGCATGCATGTGTGTGTGTGTGTGTGTGTGTGTCCATGCATGTGTATGTGCGTGCGTGCGTGCGCGGCGGTGTTGCACGGCTGTTGCGCGCAACGTACGGCTGTTGCGCGCAACGTACGGCTGTTGCGCGCAACACACGGCTCTTGCGTACCTCGCCCATCGTCGAGAGAGGGGACGCGTACATGGTGATGCACACAACGTTGCCGGCCAGGCCCCTGGTGTTGCACGGGTGTTGCAGGTGGTCAGTTGGGAGACGCCAGGTGTTGCAGGTGACAGGCCAAGTGTTGCGCCAGGTGTTGCACAGGTGTCGCAGCCAGGTGTTGCGGAAGTTGTGAGTGGCCAAGTGTTGCAGCAGTGTCGCCCGTACATCGTGATGCACACGACGTTGCCGGCCAGGCCCCTGGTGTTGCACGGGTGTTGCGCCAGGTGTCTGTTGGGAGACGCCAGGTGTTGCAGCAGTTGTTGCACGGGTGTTGCAGTCAGGTGTTGCACGGGTGTTGCAGGTGACAGGCCAAGTGTTGCGCCAGGTGGTGCGCGGGTGTTGCAGTAAGGTGTTGGGGTAGTCGTGATGCACACGACGTTGCCGGCCAGGCCCCTGGTGTTGCATGGGTGCTGCAGCCAGGTGTTGCAGCAGTTGTTGCAGCAGGGGGGGGGGGAGGCAATTGTTGCACGAGTGTTGCAGTGGTTGTGAGATGTAAGGTGTCGCAGGTGTTGCACGGGTGCTGCGCCAGGTGTTGCGGCAATTGTGAGAGGCGAGGTGTTGCAGCCGCGACAGGCCAGGTGTTGCAGCAGCAGCAGGCGAGGCGCCGGGTGTTGCAGCCGCAGAGGGGAGGGCAAGTGTTGCAGTTGTTGCACGGATGTTGCAGCAGTTGTGAGATGTGAGGTGTCACAGGTGTTGCACGGGTGTTGCGCTAGGTGTTGTGGCAGTTGTGAGAGGCCAGGTGTTGCAGCAGTAGCAGGCCAAATGTTGCAGCAGCAGCAGGCAAGGCGAGGCACCAGGTGTTGCAGCCGCATAGGGGGGGGGGGTCAGGTGTTGCAGTTGTTGCACGGGTGATGCACACGATGTTTCTGGCCAGGCCCCCTGTTGTTGCTCCTGCTAGACTGCCCCTCGGTGGAACACTACAAGAGCGACTTGCTCGGAGCTGCCAGGGCTGGGCGAGTAGCCGCGGCGCTGCCGCGGCCCGTGCTGGGAAACGGCCCTTATCCTTCCCCCATGCAGGATGCCATGCGGCACCGATCTCGACGAGTTGATCGACGAGCGGAGGAGCTGGCGCCCGTCAATGCATGCTGACATTGGTCAAGATGGCTGCCCGTGGAGGCGGGCTACCATCACGCCTTCAGCGGTGGCGACCGCCGAGGCAACACAGAGTAAATCCGCTTCACCAATCGCAACGTTCGTCACCGCGCTCATCCTCGGGGTCGCTCGTCTGCCGGTGACTGGCGTTGAAAGGTCTTCAGGCAACCTCCATGACAACTCTGTCGTCCATGCACCCCTGGAGGGTGGGACCTGGCCATGCATGAGGCATGGGGCGCCGGCTGAGCCCCATGCAAACGAGAGCTGGACAGCCATGCACTGCCAGACGGGGATCGTTCCAGTCAGCGCCAGTCGGCTCTGCCGGCTTGACTGGCCACAAGGCCACTACTGTGACCCTGAGGAAGGTCCTCTCCTATATGCTCCTTGCCAGACATGTCTCTCAGAGACCGCTGTTTGGGGTAGTCTAGCCGGCCGGGAGCCGGCGGTACTCTAGTACTTAAGTGTGCTGGAGTATCGGCGGGTGTCTCTAGTAGAAGAGTAGCCTGCTTAGCTGGAAACCCCGTGTTACTGTTACTGTTACTGTGCCAGGTGTTGCAGCAGTTGGGAGACGCCAGGTGTAGCATTTCTTGCGCACATTCCTAGGGCTCAGCCGGCGCCCCATGCCTCATGCATGGCCAGGTCCCACCCTCCAGGGGGACATGGACAACAGAGTTGTCATGGAGCCTGCCTGAAGACCTTCCAACGCCAGTCACCGGCAGACGAGCGGCCCCGAGGATGAGCGCGGTGACGAACGCTGCGATTGGTGAAGCGGATTTACTCTGTGTCACACCAAACTAATACTAGCCACGATATCGTATCTCTCTGCTATCTAGGAGCGGTCATAGGATAGGAGACTCACCATAACCCAAGCTGCGCTGTCAGGTCGCCAGCCAGGGAAGTACGCAGCCAACGCCTATTTACGATGGCCTAACTGACAAGTCACACCAAACTTTTACTACCAACGCACCTACCAGTTGCTAACTAGGTGCTAACTAATACTAGCTAATCCTAGCTATGCTATCATATATCTCTCCCATCTAGGAGAGATCATGGGATAGGAGACCTACCATAGCCCGAGCTGCGCCGTCGTGTCACCCGCCAGGAAGAACGCAGTCGCCACGCCCATGACTGGTAGGCAGATCGCCTGAAGCAGGAGGATGTTGCGCAGCTGCGAGCGCACCTGCGCGCGCGCGCGCGTGTGTGTGTGTGTGTGTGGAGGATGTTGCGCAGCTGCGTGCGCACCTGTGTGTGTGTGTGCGCACCTTGGTGTGTGTGTGTGGGGGGGGGGGGTTACTGGGGGGCAGATCGGCTGAAGAAGGATGTTGCGCAGCTGCGTGTGCACCTGTGTGTGTGTGTGTGCGTGTGGGGTGGGTGGGGAGAGTGGGTGAATGTAAGGCAGATGGCCTGAAGGAGGAGGATGTTGCGCAGCTGCGTGCGCATCTGCGTGTGTGTGTGTATGTGTGTGTGTGTTGTGCAGCTGCGTGCGCACCTGCGTGTATGTGTGTGTGTGTGTGTGCGTGTGGGGTGGGTGGGGATGGTGGGTGCATGGAAGGCAGCCACGCCCATGACTGGGAGGCAGATCGCCTGGAGGAGGATGCTGCGCAGCTGCGTGCGCACCTGCGCGCGTGTGTGTGTGTGTGTGTGTGTGTGTGTGGAGGAGGTTGCTGTGCAGCTGCATGTACCCATGTGTGTGTGCGCGTGTGTGTGGTGTGGTGTGTGGGGGTATGACTGGGAGGCAGATCGCCTGAAGGAGGAGGATGTTGCGCAGCTACGTGCGCACCTGCGTGTGTGTGTGCGTGTGTGCGTGTGTGTGTGCGTGTGTGCGTGTGCACATACGTGTGTGTGGAGGAGGAGGATGCAAAGCTGCGTGCGCACCTGCGTGTGTGTGTGTGCATGTGTGTAGGAGGTTGCTGTGCAGCTGCGTGCGCACCTGCATTTGTGTGTGTGTGGAGGAGGATGTTGCGCAGCTGCGTGTGCGTGTGTGTGTGTGTGTGTGAGCGTGTGTGTTAGGGTGTGTGTGCGGGGGGTGACTGGGAGGCAGAACGCCTGGAGAAGGAGGATGTTGCGCAGCTGCGTGCGCACCTGTGCGTGCGTGCGTGTTTTGTGTGTATAATGTGTGTGTGTGTGTGTGTGTGAGTGTACGGCCTCATGTAACGCTTGGTTGGTTGGTTGGTTGTGTGAGTGTGTTTTCGACTTCTGAAACGATTGCCGGGGTGTGTGCTTTAGGTGGCACAGGCATGACCCATAATCCAGGTTGCCCGTGCGGTGGGAACTGTTACAAATCTCTCCCCCTCTCTCTCTCTCTCCCTCTGTGTTTGTGTGTGTGTGTGTGTGTATTGCAGACCTCTGAAAGAGTTGCATACCACTGGAACGATATCGACGTTATCTATGTTACGATCTGGAATGGAATGGAGTGGAATGTGTGTGATCGTGGAATGGAATGGAATGGAGTGGACTGTGTGTCATCGTGGCAAACGGGGAAGGGAGTGCGCTCACCGTTCAACATGGGGAGCTTCACATCTGCCAGCCCATATGCCATGGTAGCCGCCCACAGCGCCAGTGACACACAGAGAGAGAGAGAGAGAGATCGTTACAGAGAACTCTGCACGGCAGACCTAGATAGGCTGTTTCTAGTCATCAATTGAGGAGATTCCGTTTGAAGGCGGGAGACCAACCGTGCGCCAGCAAGAGGGTGAACAACCTCATTCGTAAAGCAGTGGGGGAAAGGGGCAGTGGCGGGTCATTGACGGCTGTGTTCGTCAATCCGCCTCGACTGAGTTTAAACTAGGTGTCGGCAGAAGGACTTCCACAGTTGTGGAAATCATGCTAAGATGATCCACTCGGTGGTGACTCGCTCGGCGAACTCGGGGCGCTCGGGGATGTCGCGTGTGAAGTTGAAGAGATGGATGTTTGCGGAGGGCGTGGAACGTGACGGAGTTGGCGCAAAAGTCACCGGCGTGAGCCGGAAGAAGGTGATGGCGCCGCCGGCATAGAGCGAAGTCGTGCCCTAACAGCGGTAGTCGTGCAAGTGGGAGGCAGTGGGAGGGAGGCAGCGGGAGGTAATCGGAGGGAGAGGGGGAGGGGCGGGGGAGGGTTAGGGAGGGGCGGGGGGCACAAGATGGGGTGGGGTGCAGCGGGGATGGAGGGGTGGAAGACAGGAGATGGGAAGGAGGAGAGGGGAGAGAGGAGGGAGCCACACTGTGGCCCGGCCACATGGCGCATACATAGGCGCTGGTAGCATGGGGGGGGGGTGCATGGGGTGCATGTGCGCGCATGGGGCGCATGGGGAGGGGCAACTCCATGTGACGAGCATGTGGGTGTATGGAGGTCGACGGGGCGGCAGTGGGATAAGCGGTGGGTCTCTTGAGGTGGGGCGTGGGGTCGAATGAACGACTGGGCAGTGGGCGGTGGGCGGGACGGTGGCGGCTGGAAGAACTCGGTAGCTCAAGCGCTGAGCGCTGAGCGTTGGCTCGGGCCGCATGGCGGTCGAGGTGATGGCACTGAGATACCTGGGCTCCGTTGTCTGAAGCTGTAGAGCTGCGGTGGGGGGGAAATCTGTGCGGTAGGGCGTCACGTGTTTTTTGCCATGTGGAGGGCGTGCGAGAGAGTGCGGGTGGACTGAGTTCCTGGATGCATGCGTCGACTGGCTGCTGAATTGGCAGCCCGACGACAGGGGGCGTACGGAGGAGGAGAGGCGGCGAGAATCGGCGGCGGCATGGGCGAAGGGGGGTCGACGTAGGCGGCGGCGATGACTGCGCGGGCGCAGCGCCCACAGAGTGGGGCGCCCACAGAGTGGGGCGCCCACAGAGTGACACACACACACACATACACACACACACACACACGCGCGCGCGCACACACACGCACACACATGCAGACATGTACACACACACACACACACACACACACACACACACGAGTGCACGCACACAAGAGTGCACACGAGTGCACACACACACGCACACACACACAAGCACGCGCACACACACACACGCGTGCACACACACACACATACACAAACGCACACACAAGGACACACACACACACGCCTGCCGGCCCAAGCGCGATGACCTCTGCCGACACTACCATCGCCACACATGCACACACACACACACACCTTGTCGTCTGCCAGCCCATACGCCATGACCGTCGCCCACAGCGCCATCGCCACCCCGGGCGTGTTGGGCGTCGTGATGAAGGGGTCGTGCTTGAGGAGGCCTGAACAACGATACAGCGGTGATGATGGGTGATGATGGAGTTGTGAAAGGTTTGGAGAAGGTCGAGAGAAGGGCGTGACAGGGTCGTAGCAAGGGGGAGGGTGATGAAGGGTGATGATGTGGTCGTGAAAGGGATCGTGAAAGGGGTCGCGAGGGTCGAGAGAAAGGCGTGAGAGGGTCGTAGCACCAGGCGTGTTGGGCGTCGTGATGAACGGGTCGTGCTTGCAAAGGCCTGCACAACGATGAAGGGGCGACGATGGGTGATGAGGATCGTGAGAGGGGTCGAGGTGGTCAAGACATGGGCGTGACAATGTCGTAGCAGGGGGGGGGGGGGATGAACGGGTCGTGCTTGAGGAGGCCTGAACAACAACGAGGGGGTCGTGAAAGGGGTCGAGAGGGTCGAGAGAAAGGCGGGATAGAGTCGTAGCAAGGGGGGGGGGGGATGCAGGGGTCGTGCTTGAGGAGGCCTGCACACCAACGAGGGTGTGACGATGGGGTCGTGAAAGGGGACGTGAAAGGTCGAGACATTCGAGAGAAAGGCGTGATAGGGTCGTCGCAAGGGGTCCAGAGAGGGTTGCGAGAAAGGCGTGACGGGGTCGTAGCACCGGGCGTGTCGGGCGTTGTGATGAAGGGGTCGTGCTTGAGGAGGCCTGCACAACGATGAAGGGGCGACAATGGGGTCGTGAAAGGGATCGCGAGAGGGGTCGAGGTGGTCAAGACAAAGGCGTGGCAATGTCGCAGCAGGGGGGGGGAGGGGGGGGGGGGGGGGCAGGGGAAGTGATGAAGGGATCGTGCTTGAGGAGGCCTGAATACCGGTGAAGGGGTGCTCATGCTTATGCTTATGCTGATGGATTGCATGTCCGTGTGTGACGCACCAAACAGGCAGCGCATTCGACCTTGCTCGGCGTAAAGCGCCCGAGCACTTCATATGAGTGGCTGTCTACTGGTGGTGGGGGGCTAGTGGGTCGGGGCTGGACCTATACAGGGCACTAGGCCCTCAGATCCAACCTCCTTCCCGTGATGGCGAGTGATGATGGGTGATGACGCGGTCGTCCCAAGGGGGTGGCGATGGCGTGGTGAAGGGGTCGTGCTTCACGCGACAGGATTAGGGATGGGTGATGCAGGGGATGTGGTCAGGCACCAGCTGTTGGGCAGCTGCTGGACAGCTGCTACATGATAGTAGTACTGCAGCGTAGTGTGGGCTGTGCGTCTCCCGCAATATCATGAGCAGTGGTCTGAGGGGTGTTCAGGCAGTACAAGTGAAGGTAACAGTGTGGCACAAGAACAGCGGAGAGCCCGTTCCTGATGGTGCTCGGGTAGGCTTGCGCGCGCCAGGAGGCGGAGCCAGCAATGTGGCGAGGCTCAGGACGAGGAATGCGATGTGCGCAGGCGTGGGACGAGGGCGTGCTTAGAACATTATTGGTGCCTTTAATCTGATTGGGCTTGTGCCTTGAAAGTCCCTGTATGCCGCAGGCGAAAGAGCAGGGGGTGCCCCTCGTGAGCTGAGGGGCACGTGGACGTCGACCACTCACCGTAGACCAACCAGATGAGGGTGTTGGCGATGGTGACGCAGAACGGGATGGGGTTGATGTCCTGGCAAGGGCGTGCACGGGATTGTCGGTTGTGTGTGTCTGGGGGCGTGCAATTGAGGCACCCTTCCCATGCGCATGGGCTGCATGGTCGCATGGGCACCTCCTCCCTCTCGCCGTTCCACGCCCCTCCCCCTACAGATCACCCTGCCTCACCCCGATGGCGCGGTTGACGGAGGCCTTGTACACGGTGGGCAGCGGGGAGGCGTACATGACTGTGGAGATGACCGCGCCCGCAGCGGGCACCACCGTCTGCAGGATGATCGTCTGCATGTCGGCCATGGCTACCAGGTGGCGACGGCTGCGAACTAGAGAAGCGCGGTGGGCGGCAGGGGCGGTGGTGCGGGGGAGAGCGCGCAGGGCTTGCTGCCTCGTGAGCGTGAGGGCCTGCATGCAAGACAAAATATAAGTAGGAGACGCGTACGCTGCTACTGTCTGATCTGGTCTTGTGAGGCCCTGGCTGGTCTGTAGTAATGTACTAATCTATCCCCACACCGACCCACACTCAGGATCGTATGCCTCTATGACGCCTATGAATCTGAGGCAGAAGGCCCAGTTCCGCCGGGCCCGCCTGTTTGTTGACGGCCTGCCTGTGCCCGCGCCTAAGCTGAAACCCTGACTGCCTAGTGAGGCCCCAGCTTTTGCTGCTGGCCTGTTTCTGACTTTCCAAGCCGTATGTGGCTTGTCAACATTGGAGAGCTATCCGAGTATCCAACCATGTCCAGTGCTTTTGTGTGGGGGGGAGCCTAACTATATGTGTGTACTCCCCGGGGTTTCCTTGCGGACCGGGGTGTTTTGGCTTGAGGGTCCCTGACTTTTTCTGGCTCTGGTTTTGCCCTTTTGCAGGATGCGCTTACGCGACGCAACCCTCCAGCGGGGGGCAATGCTCCCTTTGTCAGGGGGAGGGAGAGGGATGGTGCTGAGGCACTCCGGGCCGTGTGGGGCCCTGGGGGTGGCGGAGGACTTCAGGTGGGAACGAGTTAGGGGCGTGCCGCCTCAGTGATTGTCGAGTGTCGAGATGGGCTCGCATTCCCGCACCTGGCTCTCAGAACCGTGTGGGTAGTATTTCTTTGCGGTTCGTCACAACGGGGCTAGATTAACGGAAAGCCGAAAGCCGCTGCCTCAAGGCGCAAGCGGCAGCGGACGCCAGCTCGTTGTCGGCGAGCGGCACGTCGTTGTCCGCGGGCGGGCCTTGCGGCGCGCCCTGAGGCGCGAGCGCTCCCCCTTGAGCGCGCCAACCATCTTTTCGTGCATCGCCGCGGAAGCCATGGCGACCGCGTGCTCCCCACTGCGGGAGTCGGCAGCCAGCTGTGCCGCGGTGCGGTGCACGTGGCACTCGAGCAGCTGCGGTGGTGTGTGGTGTGTGGGGGGGGGAGGGGGAGAGAGGGGAGGCGGTCAGTCCCTCATCATCGAAGATGTTGCGCGACTCACCCTTTCACCGTGTGCACCCGATCCAACCCAAACCCCAGATTGGTGTCACAACAACTACGGACGCTGGTGCTCTGTAATTCTCTGGTTTTAATGCTGCGAACAGCAGGCAGCCCCGCACGCAGACACACACACACACACACACACACACACGCTCGTAGCTGTTGGCAAGCACACGACCAAGATACCCACAGCTGGGTCATGGTCCGTGCGGCACGCCCTGCTGCTGCGCGAACGCCACGCCCAGCACGGCTTCGTTGAGCAGCTGCGGCACGCGCGCCAGGGCAAAGACCTCGTGGATGATGATGATGAGAGTTTTACAATCCACTTCTGGCGGTCACACGTACGGTTCCAAAGCTCCAGTGGGACTTAGAGAAACAAGGCTCAAGGCCCACAAAAGGTCAAGCTACAAGTAGCCCACGGTAACGCCATCCACACTTGGTGGCGGGCGCCAAGCAAGCAGCACCACTGTGCAGGCTGCACACCCAGCCCCTCAAATGGCCAGAGGGCGGACCCAAGGTATAAAACCATGAAGGGACCAAAAAGCCCTCCCCCAGACCACCGGAAGCGGGGCTAGTAGCACACCCGCCGCAGCACTCTACTCAGCGACCACACCGCACCCGCCACCGCACGCGTGTGGCGCCACCTCCCCTTCAAAAACACCCCCAGAGGGAATGCCATCTAGCAAGCAGGTGCAGGCACCCGCTCACCGTCAACGACGAGGCGCGCGCGGTGGAACTGCGCCCGCTTCCCCGCAACCTTGGCGGCGAGGAAAGCGGGCCACAGCGCCTGGTGCTGCGCCTCCTCGCGGTCACTGAGGACGTCGAAGACTGCAGTCGAGTCCACGCAGCGGCGCAGCTCGTGGCGCCAGCGCACGACAGTGTCGGCCACGGCGTCAGACGCCACGGTGAAGAGCACACGCAGCGCACCGCCCCCGCGTGGCTCCACGCCGATGCCCCCGACGGCAGGCTTGGCGTTGAGGAGCGACGCGGACACGACGCCACCATCAGCCGGCTCCCGCCGGCCGGTGCCGCCGTAGAGGAAGCGCACGACATCCGTAGCCAGGCGGACGGGCAGGCTGGTGCCGTCCTCGGCAGCTGCAGCGATCCGCTCCGCCGCCGCCGCCGTCGCCTCCTCTTCATCCATCCGCCTGCCACCGCCCGCGAGGAACCAGTTGGCGCCGCGTGCCACCGGGATGGACAGCACGAAGCTGCGGCGCAGCGACGTGTCGCCCACACGCGCAGGCAGCCCCCCCCGGCGGGAGGGGCCGCGCGCAGATGCGGCACGCGTGGCGCCCGACGCAGGCCGCTCCGTCGCCGGCCCCCCCCCCGCCGACGCCACAGGGGCGGCAGCAGCAGCGGGCCGGGCAGGCTGAGCAGCCTCGGCAGCAGGCGCAGCGCGGGGCGCCGCACTGTGGGCCGCATGGCCGGCCCGCGCGCGGGCGGGCTCTGCATGCGGCAGCTGCATGGGCGCCCCAGGGACGCGGCTCACCAGGAGGCTCACCACATCCACCAGGGACGCAATCTGTTGCGCCTGCGCCTGCACCACAGCGAGCACCCCCGCAAGGGCACCGCTGTGGCCGGCGTCGGCAACGGATGATGCGCTTGACAACAGGGATGTCGTCCGCCATGTTGAAGCCCTTGGCAACGAACTCGAGCAGCAGGCGGACGCACTCGTCGCGGGCGGCGTCAGGCTGGTCATCAGCGAGCAGGCTCATGCGCTCGTCCTCTTCGTCGTCCTCATCCGAATCCTCCTCGTTTACGCGACCCAGTACCTCCATCACCTTGGTCATGTGCGCCTGTTGCTCGGGGCCCTGCTGTGGATCCGCCGCAACACGCCGCAGCAGCAGCAGCAGGGGCGCACAGGAGCGCGGTGCCTCGTCGGCGAAGCCGGCCGCAAACTTTGCAGCCTCAACAAGCGCCGAGCACTCGAGTTCCTCATCGAATGCCATCATGGCTGCTGCGTTGGCAGACGGGTGGTTCAGCAGCAGGCGCATGACGCGCACCTGCCCATTGTGAGCAGCACGCATGAGGACGGTTTTGCCGTCGGATGCGAACATCGCTGCGTTGGCAGATGGGTTGTCGAGCAGCAGGCGCATGGCTTCTACGTGGCCTGCGTCAGCAGCCAGCATGAGAACGGTATCACCGTCGTCATTCGCGAGCACCATCATGGCTGCTGCGTTGGCAGAGGGGTGGTTCAGCAGCAGCTCCATCGCGTCCACATGCCCTCCATATGCAGCGATATGCAGGACAGTGCAGCCACTCGCGCAGCACAGCTTTAACATGGTAACCGGGTCGGCCGATGCATGGTCGAGGAGCACACGCATGGCCTCCGAGTGACCTCCTCTCGAAGCGTACATGAGGGCGGTCCTGCCCTTGACATCTTTGCGCTCCATCATGGCGGCTGGTTCGGCTGAGTGCTTCAGGACCACATGCATTGCATCCAGCTGGCCAGCCCCGGCGAATGCGATGAGGGCGGTCCGGCCTCGCTCATCCGCAAACATGCGCATGGCAGCACGCATGGCGGCGCCTTTATGCTGCGTCATGGACGCGCCTCTGCTGCACCGTGAACCACCGCCGAGCTCAAAGCGCACAGGTCCGCCGCCTCGAAGACCCTGGGCGCAAGCTACACTGCGTTCCAGGACTAGAACAGAAACTCCCCCGAGGCTGCCGGCTCGCCTCGAGTGATCCCTACGCCAGGCAGCTGGCTCGCCTTGATTGGCGTAGACGACGACAGAGCCCTGCTGCCAGGGTGGGCCCGTAACTCCACACCCCCATTCCCGCAACCCGTAACTCAGACGCCCTTCCCAGTAACCTCCAGTAACCCCCCGTAACTCCAGTAACTCGATCGGCAGCCGACACGGCGGCTGGTCGACCGTAGGTGTGGGAGCTGAAGAAAGAGCCTGATCTCTCCCTTGACCCTCCCTGACCCTTCCGGAGGCCAAATTGGCCTGTTGCAGGCACGCTGTGGTCATCTTGGGGCGCTGCTGGGGCCTGGAGGGCGCTGATTCGCACTTTCAGCAGCGCTTCACACTTTTCTGAGTTACGGGTCGAGTTACTGGGTTCTAGACACGGCTCTCCCGTATCTCCCGTAACAGTTACGGCCGGGGTTTAGTTACGGGAGTTACAGTTGAGGGCCCCACCCTGCCTGCTGCCCCCCAAATGTCCCCACACTCCACACTCCCCAGACCTCCCCATACCTCTCCATACCTCCCCATAGCCGAATCCCTGCAGCACCCGCAGCGAGGATGACCAACAGCGTGCCTGCATCAGGCTAATTTGGTATCTGGAAAGGCCAGGGAAGGTCAAGGCAGGAGATCAGGCATTTTCCTTCAGCCCCCACACCTACGGTGTACTGGCACTCACGGACGATCGAGTTATGGGGGTTACGGGGGGTTACTGGAGGTTACTGGGAAGGGGAGCCTGAGTTACGGGTTGCGGGAATGGAGGTGTGGAGTTACGGGCCCCACCCTGGTTTTTGTGTTTTTCCGGGGGTTCTAAAAGCGATGTTGTGTTATGCTTCGACGACAACACCACGTCTCGCTTACTCCTGCTACACACACAGCTGCACGCCCTTTTTTTGATCAGATGGTTCACGTGTGGTGATGACCACTTTGTCCCTTGGTTTTACAGGTTTTACATGTTCGTGCCCGGAGGACCCCGGGCGTGAATTAAGGCCTAGACAACACGTCTAGGGGGGCTCTACTAGGAGAGCCCGCAAGGCCGAGCACTTGGTCCCTTGCCCATCCTGCCGGCAGTGGATTGTGAAACAACTTGATCATCAAGGCTTCCACGCGACTTCCCCTGATCCCGAGGGAGGCCGAGCTACCGAACACCCGAGAATGCACCTGGTGACCCCCCCCCCTGCCCCCCCTCAACCCTCAACCCTCAACCCTCAACCCTCAACCCTCAACCCTCAACCCTCAACCCTCAACCCCTCAACCCTAAACCCTAACCCCTAAACCCTAAACCCTAAACCCTAAACCCTAACCCCCCCCCTTGGTCTGATCTAGTGCGCGCTGATGCACCTCTGGTGCAGATTGGCCATGCACACGCGCAATCTGTCAATCAACCGTGTTGGGGTTGGTTAAGTCGGCACACGCGGGGTTGGCCGCCACTCGGCGGCGCTAACGCTGTGGTGAATGTATCTGGCAGTGGTTCCGAGGTGCCTCAACCCAGTCCGTTAGGGCGCACACAAGCGCACGGCGCCCGTGGGCCTTCAACGCCAGTTGCTGGTGCCACGACAGGCGCTGTGGTGAATGAATCAAGCAGCATTTACAGGTGGTCCTTTATCTCTTGACCTACCAAGTCGCATCCATCCCCAGTGCAACACGCCGCACACAGGCGCGCGGCGTCCGCATCACACACCAGCTGCTAGTGCCACAACGGGCGCTGTGGTGAATGAATCCAGAAGTGCTCCCAAGGTGCCTCCACCCATCCATCACGGCGCACAGGCGCACGGCGGACGCCTCCCACGCCAGCGGCACGCACGCACCCACACCAGCGGCACGCACACACGCACGCCCACACACGCACGCCAGCGGCACGCACGCACGCCAGCGGCTCGCACGCACGCACGCCAGCGGCACGCACGACAGCAGCAGGCTCCACACGAACGGCATCAAGAGGTCCTCGCTGTGGCGCTCCACCTCATAGGCAAACCTGTGTGTGTGTGTGTGTGTGTGTGAGCGTGTGTGTGTTTGAGTGTGTGAGCATGTGTGTGTGTGTGCGTGTGTGCGTGTGTGTGTGTGTGTCTGTGTGTGTGCGCTCACGTGGGAGCATGTGCGCTGGGTGCGCGGGGTGTGCGGGTGTGTGTTTGAGTGTGAGATTCTGTGCACGGCAATGCATCTTCAACACTTGTGGATGCTCATGCGCATACAAACAAAACACACCAGCGCAGCCTCTGCACACACACATGCACACACCCACACATATACACCCACACCCACACACACCTGCTCTCGTGGCCGGGCTCACGCGTCGTCTCGCGGCCTCTTGCCCTGCCGCCGCGCAGACGCCATTCCCACGACGGCCTCATTAATGAGGTGCGGCACGCTTGCCAGTTGCGCTAGGTCGCGGACTATGCGCGAAACAACAGGGCGAGCTGTCTCAGGCACAGTGCTGCTGGCACCCCGCGCAAGCAGCAGGCGCACGCAATCGTCGCGGATGCCGTCCGGCTGGTCAGCGCGCTTGCCCGTGGGCCCTGGCACAACGCCTCCACCACCAGGCTCATGTGTGCCTGCTGGGCGTCGGTTGGCTGCGGCTCCACAGCAACGCGGCGCAACAGGAGCAGCAGGGGCGCGCAGGGGGGTGTTGGGGAAACGGCTGAGTTGTAGGGGCCATCAGAAGCAAACTAAGCAGCAGCCGTGAGCGCAGAGACGCCTCCAGTATTGCGCGCTGCAATCATGGCGGCCGCGTCGGCAGATGGGTGGTCCAGCAGGAGGCGCATGACGTCCATGTGACCTCCCGCAGCAGCCAGCATGAGATGGGTGGAACCGTTGGAGCATGAGAGCGTCATCATGGCTGCTGCGTCGGCAGACGGGTGGTCGAGCAGCAGGCGCACAGCTTCCACGTGGCCGGCGTAGGCAGCGTGAATGAGGGCGGTGATACCGTTGGTATCGGTGTACATCATCATCGCTGCCGGGTCTGCAGATGGGTGGTTGAGGAGCAGACGCATGGCGTCCACATGCCCTGCCTCTGCAGCCCTTGTCAGCGGGGTAGCGCCCTCACCGTCAGCGAGCACCATCATAGCTGCTGCGTCGGCAGATGGGTGGCCGAGCAGCACGCGCATGACGTCCACTTTGCCTACCTCAGCAGTGCGCAGGAGGGCCGTCCGGTCACTGGGATCTCTGTGCATCATCATGGCTGCTGCGTTGGCAGATGGGTGGTCGAGCAGCACGGCATGACGTCGACGCGGCCTTTGTCAGCGACCTGCATGAGCACGATTTTGCCGCTCTCGTCTTCCAGCTTCATCATGGCTGCCGCGTCTGCAGATGGGTGGTCGAGCAGCAGGCGCATGGCTTCCACTCGGCCTGACTCAGCAGCCCACATCAGGGCGGTATCACCCTCGGTATCCGCGAGCATCATCATCGCTGCTGCGTCGGAAGAGGGGTGGTCGAGCAGCAGCTCCATTGCGCCCACGTGGCCTTCGCCTGCAGCCACCATTAGGGCAGAAGGGCCACCATCAGGTGACATCATCATCATCATGGCAGCTGGGTCGGCCGAGGAATGGTCGAGGAGCAGACGCATGGCTTCCACCTGACCTTTGGTCGCAGCCGCCGAGAGGGCAGTCGAGCCACCAGCGCTGATCAGCATCATCATGGCGGCTGGGTCGGCCGAGTGCTGCAGGAGGACACGCATGGCCTCCAGCTGGTCAGTCTCAGCGAAGGCCATGAGGGCTGTTTTATGTTTCCCATCTGCAAACACCCGCATGGCCGCATGCATGGCCGCATGCGCCATGCCTGCGCCCGCAGTACCTCTGCTGCAATCACCACCGCCTAGCGTCCAGAGCTGACAGGTCCGCCGATTCGTCGTGGCACCATGCTGGCGTCACCTGGGCGTGCGCAACAAGCCGCCTATGGCCCAGAACGCCCTGGTCGTCCGGCAGCTGGCGCGCCGCGGTGCATGCGTGCGAAAAGCAGCTGTATCGCATGAAAAAGCTCGCACTCAAACAATTCTGAGAAGGGTGAGGAGGAAGCACGAGCAAGCGAGGAAAACAATTCAAACCAAAAGTGTGTCACACTCCCAACTTCCCACCCTGGGGGTCGTCCCTGGGGGTTGCCCCAAATTCACACCTTGGGGGGTGCCAGTATCTGTCACACACAAGCTGCACACCTTCTCTGCATCACATGTTTCATGTTGATGATGAATCACCACCTGTTTGTCTCTGTTACCCGCCGCACCGTGAGCAATTCACATGCGACGTCCCCTGATCTCCCAGGCCCAATGTAACTAGGGATGCAACAACCCGTTGTGGTCTTACACAGTGCGCTGCAGCACCTTGGCATCATCTTCCTGAAAGCACAGATTGCGCATGCAGACGCGAAATCCGTTGGTTGAGTCAACACGCGTGCACGGGAGTAGGCTGGCAACAGCTCCGCGTCAACACAAGCCAACCGTGTTTGGATCCTCTCTCTCTGTTTTGACTAGGTACATGCCCCCGTGGATGCTGCCTAGGTGCCTCTACAGTTTAAGTCCATTAGGGGACAGGCGTATGGCGCACGCCTCAAACGCCAGCTGCTAGTGCCGCGATGGGCGCTGTGATAAACGAATCAAGCAGCGTTTGCAGGTGGTCCTCTATCTCTTGACCTACCAAGTCGCATCCATCCCCAGTCCATCACGGCGCACACAGGCACACGCACACGGCGCATCAAAAGCCAGCTGCTAGTGCCAAGACGGGCGCTGTGACGAATGCATTTGGCAGTGGTTCCGAGGTGCCTCTACCCAGCCCATCACGGCGCACACAGGCACACAGCGCCGGTGGGCCTCCAACGCCAGCTGCTAGTGCCATGACAGACGCCGTGGTGAATGAATGCAGCAGTGGCTTCCAAGGTGCCTCTACCCAGCCCATCAAGGCGCACACAGGCGCACGTCGCCCGCCTCCCACGCCAGCGGCACGCGCGGCAGCAGGAGGCTCCACACGTACGGCATGAAGAAGTCCTCGCTGTGGCGCTCCTCTGCGTAGGCAAACCTGCGTGTGCGTGTGTGTGTGTGGGAGTGTGTGCATGTGAGAGATGATAGAATCCAGAGCTTGAGGCTCTGAGTCAAGTCGGCACGAAGCCACTGACTAGAGCAGTAACTCATTCGGCACGCCAGCGTGCATGGTCCTAGTTGATGAGGGTTCTCACCCCCCCAGTTGTGGCTGCAGCTCTCCCCCCCTGATTGTAGCAAGTGTGGACTTTCGTATAGGTCCCGGAAGGCAGTGGGCAGAGTTCTCCGTGTCTCTGCCCCTCCCGTGCCTCCCCCCAGGTTGGAGAGAGGTTGCCCTTGCAGTCTGGTGCCTGCGTGCCCCAGCCTTGCACAAGCCCGAGGGGCTCGCTCTGCACCCCACCCGCAACACCAAGATATCGCACCGAACGATCCATTGAAACACTCCGTGTCTCTGCCCCTCCCGTGCCTCCCCCCAGCGTCCGCTGATTCTTATCAAGTCATTGGGCCCCCTCACGCTAACCTCTGCGCGATGTGAGCCATGGCACGACACGAGTCCTGGACGAGATCGACGTCCCCCACGTTCGTCTCCTACGGTCCCTATGTTCGCTAGACCCACGCCGAAAGGCCTGGCAGTTCGGCCGCGCCCATGTCGGCGTGAGCGGTCCAGCGTGGTCTGCAACAACCACGTCACGTGTTGTTGCCCCACGCGCGTCGTCATCGCGCCCCCTCGTGGCATCGACGCATCCAGCGTTTCGCCAAGATGACATGCCATGGAGATGAGCCCATCGTGCGCCTCAAGCCGACAATGGCCGCCACGTACGATGCGCTGACGCCTTTGATCGACCTCAGGCAGCAGAAAGATGAGGAACTCTCGCAGTACGTCGCCCGCGCCATGATCCTCTGCAAGCGAGTCAGGGACGTCGGCGTCAGCATCTCGATCGACAACTTGTGGCTTCTGGTGGGCATCCTCAAGGGGATGCATTACGACCACCGCGCCCTCAAGCCATTGATGCTCGTGCACTTCTTCACTCTACACCCTCGAGGAGGCGACTGACTACGTCAGCGATAGAGAGAGGAGAAAAGCTGAGGAGCTGTCCTCGCGGACCGCTCGCCAAACCCCCGCATCTGGCAGTCGCGCACGTGCGCGGCAGCCCAGAAGCGACAACTGTACCGTCCGGCGCGCAGCCGCGCGGCTGCCCCGCGCCCCCGGCTCGGCACCAACCTGAGCGGCCCCTACCCCGACGTGACGCACGACGGCGGCAAGTACCTCTCAACAGAGGAAGACGACCTCTCCTGGCACATCTACGCCAACCCGTGCTTCGACCACCGGGACGGCGAGAGCAAGCCCGACGGCTGGCCGTGCTTCGAACTCCTGAGCCCCCTCGAGCCAGTGCTCGACCGCGTACTCGAGGGGGATTGCTCCTCCCCTCACTGCTCCGCTACCACAGAGGCCGACAGCATCTCTGACTTCGTATTATGACTGGCACGCCCTCGGCCAGCAACAACGGGCTAGGTGCCGCACACGACCGCTGCGGGATTTTGTCACGTCGGCCCATGCATGCATGGAGATCGGCGGGACGCATGGTGGCCTTGACCCCATGCATGGTGGCTTTGACCTGTAGCAACTAGATGGACAGAGGTCCCTAGCTTGTTCGGCCGGCCCTCCTCAATACCACGCCCTGAGGGAGCGTCCTGTAAACACTGTAAACACTCCGACCTCGTCGACGTCGACACGTCTGACGACGAGTGTATGCCTGACCTTGCCGAGATGTCTGACGACGACATCGACGACGAACTGCCTCAGAAGCAGCCGTCTGAGGGGCAGGCTGTTGGGTTGCAGCCGCCTGCTTCTTCGTCCCTCTCCCCGCCCGTCCCTTCTTCTCTCCCGTCCGTCCCGCCCGACCCGCCCGACCGCTCCTCGCCCGGCCCGCCTGCCCCGTCGCTTGCATTCCCGCCCCCCACAGGTCGCTCCCGTGGAGGCGCCCAACTCGCAGCTCCACCCCGACGGGGGGCTCTTTGACTGTGGTAGCATACGACACACCGCCGTTATGCTCTGCTCGCCCCGCACGACCTCGCCCCAACTGGCAGGCGCATCGTAGCAGCCGCCTGGGCGGCGAGTGTCTACGTGCAGCCGGCTGCTACGTACGGCAGCGGCGCACACTCGTACTCATCGGCGGCGCGCTCGGCGGCGCGCCCTCGGCGGCTCCGTACTCGTTCTTCTCGTGGCGCGCACGGCGGCGGCGTCTTCACTCTTTCGTTTTCTCGCGGCGCGCCCGACGGCGGCGGCGCTGCACTCGTGTACCCATTTGGCGGCGCGCCTGACGGCGGCGCCGCAAACGTTCACACTTCTGGTCGCGCGCCCGGCAGCGGCGGCGACACCAGCGACTACTGATCCCTTGGTCTTCGAGACGTCGCATGGCATCAACACCTGCGTCTCAGACCACCTTCCCTTTGAGACGTCGCACGGCATCAACACGTGCGTCTCAGACCACCTTCCCTTCCGATACTCGTGCAACAGGCGGGCACTACACGTGCAACAAGCGGGCACTAGTCTTCTACAGCTACGGCCCACAACCCGTGGGAGCTACACTATTCCGTGGGAGCAACCGTTCAGATATGATCACCGACTGGAGCCGCACTCCTTTTTAACTGCAGCGTGGGGACCTCTTCCCCTCCTTCCCCTTTTCCCCATCTCTCCCCCCCGTGTGGCCCCATCGTGTGGGCCACTCCAAGCTGGCTCGTTTTGCCACTTGGTCCGCATGCCGAGCATGTGAGGTTGTTGCAACGAGAAACAACGGTACTTAACTAGTACCCACGTTGGCCCCGTGTGGCCTGCGTCGTTTTCCAAGCTGGCTCGTACGCCGCTTGATGTGCATGATGGGCATGCAAGGTTGTTGCAAGATGCAACACCTGCCTACGTTGGCCCCGTGTGGCCCACGTCGTTTTTCCAAGCTGGCTCGTACGCCGCTTAATGTGCATGATGAGCATGCAAGGTTGTTGCAAGATGCAACACCTACCTACGTTGGCCCCGTGTGGCCCACGTCGTTTCCCGAGCTGGCTCGTACGCCGCTTGATGTGCATGCTGGGCATGCAAGGTTGTTGCAAGATGCAACACCTACCTACGTTGGTCCCGTGTGGCCTGCGTCGTTTTCCAAGCTGGCTCGTTCGCCGCTTGATGTGCATGCCGTGCATGCAAGGTTGTTGCAACGAGCAACAACAATACTTCTGTACTCGTACCGTGTGGCCTCATCGTGTGGGCCACCCGTCAAGCTGGCTCGCTACGCCACTTGCTGTGCATGTAAAGCCGACAGCGTTCATGTAGACTTTTGTGTTTGCTTGTCAAACAACGTATACTTGATCTGGGTCACTGAAAGTGCATACCAAATCTGATTTCTGATGAGGAACTCGCACACGCTTGTGCGAACCCCTTGTACCCCTTTGACTGACGCACACCGCACTTTGACGTGCTTACTTGACCTACGTATATCCTTCCGTTTTTCCCCTGGTTCTAGTTTTACTTCTGCAGTGGCTATCGTGCCGCGTGGGAGTGATAGAATCCAGAGCTTGAGGCTCTGAGTCAAGTCGGCACGAAGCCACTGACTGGAGCAGTAACTCATTCGGCACGCCAGCGTGCATGGCCCTAGTTGATGAGGGTTCTCACCCCCCCAGTTGTGGCTGCAGCTCTCCCCCCCCTGATTGTAGCAGGTGTGGACTTTCGTATAGGTCCCGGAAGGCAGTGGGCAGAGTTCTCCGTGTCTCTGCCCCTCCCGTGCCTCCCCCCAGGTTGGAGAGAGGTTGCCCTTGCAGTCTGGTGCCTGCGTGCCCCAGCCTTGCATAAGCCCGAGGGGCTCGCTCTGCACCCCACCCGCAACACCAAGATATCGCACCGAACGATCCATTGTAACACTCCGTGTCTCTGCCCCTCCCGTGCCTCCCCCCAGCGTCCGCTGATTCTTATCAAGAGAGCGTGTGCGAGGTGCGTGTCTGTGTGTCTGTGTGCGTGTGTGTGTGTGCGATCAAGTGTGCGCAAGGTGGGTGGGCGTGTGCATGCGACTATGTGTGTGTGTGTGTGTGTGCGTGTGCAATGCAATGAATCTTCGACACGTGTGGACGCGCGTGTACTAGCCCAAGCAAACAAAACATACCCACGAGCGTGAGCGTTCACAGAAACACATGTGCACGCACACACACACACACACCAGTGATGCAGCAAATATTTAGCGAGATTGCTGCCGTGGGACGCGCGGGAGCCCTAGCCGGGCCTGCCGGCCCGGCGCTGGTGCACGGGCTTGTCATGCGCTGATACACAGATACTTTTTCCCCCCGCTGTTCAAAGTAGTATTGTTGGTGGAACGGTAGTCGCCTGTTTACGCTCTGTGCGGTGCTCTCTCGTTTTCTCTACCTATTTCTCGTTTTTCTTACTTTTTAACTCTCTCTTCCCTACATGGCACAGGTGCCCTTAACCCATCACAAAGCGTGTCAAGTCTCGGTGCAAATCTGCATGTACACTCCACTCTCGCCCCTGCGCCGCCCTCTGCGCGCACGCTTGCGTGGCCAAGCGTGGATCAACACACCCAATCTTCCCCTACAGCAGACAAGTAGCTGGCATGGGCGTGACCCCCCCCCCCCCCCCCCACACACACACCGCCCCCAACTGCCGCTCGTGACACGCGTGCACGCAAGCGGCGGGGCCGGGGCGCAGCGGAAGCTAGCGAGCCACAATGGCATTCTGAATTGGATGGCATACCAATTAATGCTGTGGTTTGCAGCCCATGGAAGCAGCCTGGAGGGGGCAAAAACGTTGGCGAGGGCTCATGCTCGCCGAGGCGAGCTGTCGCGCATGGCGCACGCGTGTTTGCATGCATGCAGCGGGCGCCGGGGCGCAGCCCCAGCAAGTGATATAAGAACCAGTGGTGCATTGTGTGTAAGACTAGAGAATGGAATGATCTGCTGCAGACAGGGGGGATCTTGAGGGGGAGGCGGTCACACTTGATCAATCAAGCAACAACAGTGTGACCGACCATCTCCGCCTGCTCCGCCACCGCATCTCCACCAATCCTCCTTGCGCGCGATGCGCGCTCATCGGATCCGTTGCTCGCTGTGGTATGCCCTAGGTGTGTGCGCGTACAGTGGCGCGTCGGAGACGCGCCACGATACGCGCAAGGCGTGGCGCGGCGGAGCCGCGCCCTCCCACGGTACGCGCACGCCCCCCCAAACGACCCTCCCACGGTACGAAAGTATTCTCGTACCGACTTTCTGCAACACTGACACACACACACACACACACACACACACACACACACGCGCACCTGATCTCGTGGCCGGGCTCACGCGTCGTCTCGCGGCCTCTTGTCCTGCCGCCGCGCAGCCGCCATTCCCACGATGGCCTCGTTGATGAGGTGCGGCACGCTCGCCAGTTGCGCTAGGTCGCGGACGATGCGCAAAACAACAGGGCTGGCTGCGCGGACCACGCGTGCACCCCGCGCAAGCAGCAGGCACATGCACTCGTCGCGGACGCCGTCCCGCTGGTCGTTGTCAAACAGCACATTTGACCGTGGGCCCTGGCACAGCGTCTCCATCACCTCGCTCATGTGTGCCTGCTGGGCGACGCTTGGCTGCGGGTCCACAGCGACGCAGCGCAGCAGGAGTAGCAGGGGCGCGCAGGGGCACGTGAGCACACTTGCGAAGCTGGAGACCTCACCAGCAGCAAAGTTCGCAGCAGCCGCGAGAACACAGCTTCCGTCCCAAAAGCGAGTCGCAATCATGGCTGCTGCGTCGGCAGATAGGTGGTCAAGCAGGACGCGCATGGCGTCCATGTGGCCTCCCACAGCAGTCTATATGAGGGCGGTCCTGCCCTCGTCTTTGCGAGCAGCGTCATGGCGGCTGCGTCGGCAGATGGGTGGTCAAGCAGCAGGTGCATGGCGTCCACGTGGCCGCTTAGAGCAGCCCACATGAGGGCGGTGGTACCTGTGTGCATCAGCATAGCTGCTGGGTTGGCTGATGGGTGGTCCAGCAGCAGGCGCATGCTCTCTGCTTGCCCTGTCTGAGCAGCGCGAATGAAAGCGGAGAAGTCGTTGGTGTCTGTGAGCATCATCATCGCTGCCGCGTCTGCAGATGGGTGGTTGTGGAGCAGACGCATGGCGTCCACGTGGCCTTCTATTGCAGCCAGCATGAGGGCGGTTTCACCCTCGCCATTCGTGAGCACAATCATGGCTGCTGTGTCCGCAGCGGGGTGGTTGAGCAGTCGGTCCATCGCGCCCACGTGGCCTGCGCCCGCAGCCGCCATCAGGGCGGTATCACCCTCGACATTCGCGAGCACAATCATGGCTGCAGAGTCCGCAGATGGGTGGTAGAGCAGCAGGCGCATGGCTTCCACCTGGCCTGACGCAGCAGCCCACATCAGGGCGGTATCACCCTCGCCATCCGCGAGCATCATCATCGATGCTGCATCGGAAGAGGGGTGGTCGAGCAGCAGCTCCATCGCGTCCACGTGGCCGTCGCCCGCAGCCATCATCAGGGTAGAAGGGCCACCATCAGGTGACATCATCATCATCATGGCAGCTGGGTCGGCCGAGGGATGGTCGAGGAGCAGACGCATGGATCCCACCTGGCCTGTGCTCGCAGCCGCCACGAGGGCAGTCAAGCCACGAGCGCAGGTCAGCATCGTCATGGCGGCTGGGTCGGTCGAGCGCTGCAGGAGGACACGCATGGAATCCAGCTGCTCAGCCTCAGCGAATGCCATGAGGGCTGTCTCTCCCTGCTCATCTGCAAACACCCGCATGGCCGCACGCATGGCGCCTGCATGCTGCGCCATGCGCCCGCGGTGCCTCTGGTGCAATCGCCACCGCCTAGCGTCCAGAGCGCACAGTTATGCTGAGTCGTCGTGGCACCATGCTGGCGTCACCAGGGCGTGCGCAACAAGCCGCCTATGGCCCAGAACGCCCTGGTCGTCCGGCTGCTGGCGCGCCTCGGTGCATGCGTGCGTCAATGAGCTGGACCGCCTGGATCGGCGCGCACCAACAATCCAAGTGGGCCGGAAGGGACATGGAGAGGAGGATAAGCAATTGTTGGAATTTCAAACCAAAAGTGTCACACTCCCTGGCTCTTGGAGTGCAGACTCACACTCCCTGGCTCTTGGAGTGACTCCTGCTATTTCTCTCAAGAATCAATCAGGATTGGTCGAGGAGGAGAAGACACGCAATAATTAAACTCAACCCACTCTCCAGCGAGCGGGTGCCTGCACCTGCTTGCTAGATGGCATTTCCTCTGGGGGTGTTTTTGAAGGGGAGGTGGCGCCACACGCGTGCGGTGGCGGGTGCGGTGTGGTCGCTGAGTAGAGTGCTGCGGCGGGTGTGCTACTAGCCCCGCTTCCGGTGGTCTGCGGGAGGGCTGTTTGGTCCCTTCATGGTTTTATACCTTGGGTCCGCCCTCTGGCCATTTGAGGGGCTGGGTGTGCAGCCTGCACAGTGGTGCTGCTTGCTTGGCGCCCGCCACCAAGTGTGGATGGCGTTACCGTGGGCTACTTGTAGCTTGACCTTTTGTGGGCCTTGAGCCTTGATTCTCTAAGTCCCACTGGAGCTTTGGAACCGTACGTGTGACCGCCATAAGTGGATTGTAAAACTCTCATCATCTCATCATCATCATCTCCAAAGTTCTCACACCCTGCCCCCCGACTTTTGTACCAGCTTTGTGTGGAAAGCTGTGCGGCCACCTGATCGTCACAGCCAACTTTCCCCTGTCGCAACTGAGGCTTCGTGCACTCATCCGCTCGTCATCTCTCCAGTTCCATTTTGGTCCCCGTGCGTGCGCCGTTACACCTAGCCAACTAAACCGACCGCTCGTGCTCCCTCGCTGGAAGAGAGGGAGGGCGACAGAGCCTAACGGAAGCAGCAGTTGCGAGCCGTGCCGCAGCCGCAGCCGCCCGTTGCGCTTATCAGTGGAACATCTTTGAGTACTTGAGCCCTGCCGAGGAGCGCGGGTCCACTGGGCCGATCGGCCACCGCGGCAGCACGTCGACGTTGGCGCGGATCGCCTCTGGGTCGTCGGGCGGGGGCGCCTGCAATGAGTGGGTGGGTGGGTGGGTGCGTGGATGTCCATAGAGGTTCACCTGGAAAGCGGCCTTGCACACTCACACACACACACACGCACACACACACACACACACACACACACACACCTAAGCAGATCAGGCGGGCGGGGCGGTGCGTGCGTGCGTGCGTGCGGACGGGCAGGGTAGGAGGATCCCATGGGAAAGAGTGGGTGGGTGCGTGGATAACAATCTCCCCCTCGCAAACGACCTTGCACACGTACACACACACACAAGCAGATCAGGCGGGCAGGCAGGGCGGGGAGGGCGGGCGGGCGCGGGTGCATGCAGGCAGGCAGGGTTGGCAGGCAAGTATCCCATTGAGACAGCCCCAGCGCCAGGCGCTCCACGCCCGTCCACGCGACCATCAGGCCACACACACACACACACACACACACACACACACACAGCACCCCACGAACCTTGGACAGCCCCAGCGCCAGCCGCTCCACGCCCGTCCACGCGACCATGAGCCCGTTGTCGGTGCAGTGCTTCACGGGCGGGCACACGCATGGGACGCCAAACTCGGACGCGACCGTTTCGAGGCCAGCACGCACGGACCTGTGAGGGCACGCGTATGGGTGCATGTGTGTGTGTGTGTGTGTGTGTGTGTGTGTGTGTGTGTGTGTGTGTGTGCAGGCCCGCCTGCGTTCGTCCGTCACCCCATCGAGGAGCTGATCTGACGTCCTCTAGGCCTGCCTACACCCAACTATCGCCCCATGGAATTAATCGGCCCATGGGGAGATGATACGCCGCGATTGAAGTTGAAGTTGGTTGGCCAGAGTGGCAACCCAAGTTGTAGTTGGTTGGCCAGAGTGGCAACCCAAGTTGAAGTTGGTTGGCCAGAGTGGCAGCCCCCCCCAGACCCCCCCAAACCAAGGATACTATCCACTCGATTCAGGCGCTGGTTGGTCACCCGCTATTCGAAAGACATCCCAGTGCACGGGTCAGACTTCGTAACAATTGCCGGGGTGTATTGCTGTTAGTAGTACAGGCATTGCCAGTGCATGCGGACGGCCTCATGTAACGCTTGATTGGTTGGTTGGTTGGTTGGTCGATTTTACAGTCTTGTTGGACGCCTTTAATGGCGTATTAGACTTGTGCTTGCGCACTCAATCCCTGAGGCAGGCAGATACTATCACCCGCACTAGTCAACTCAGTGGATACGCACGCACTAGTCCACTCAGTGGATACGGTTGGTTGGTTGGTTGTGCAGTGCAGAGGGCGGACAGGCACATGCATGGGACGCCAAACTCGGACGTGCCTGCTTCGAGGCCAGCACGCACAGACCTGTGAGGGCACGCGCATGTGTGTGTGTGTGTGTGTGTGTGCAGTGCAGAGGGCGGACAGGCACACGCATGAGACGCCAAACTCGGACGCGACGGTTTCGAGGCCAGCGCGCACAGACCCGTGTGGGCACGCGTATGGGTGAGTGTGTGTGTGTGTGTGTGTGTGTGTGCAGTGCAGAGGGCGGACAGGCACATGCATGGGATGCCAAACTCGGACGCGACTGCTTTGAGGCCAGTGCGCACGGACCTGTGAGAGCACGTGTTTGTGGGAAAGTGCGTGTGGGTGGGTGCGTGGGTGCTGTGGGTGGGTGGAAAAACACATTGGCCGCCAAACTCGCGACGGTTTCAAGGCCAGCACGCACGGACTTGTGAGGGCACGCGTATGTGGGTAAGTGCGTGTGGCTGTGCAGTGTGTGTAGAGGGTCGACAGGCACACGCATGGGACACGAAGCTTGAAGGCACCGGATATCAAGGCCAGCACGCACGGACCTGTGAGGGCAAGCGTACGTGAGTGGGTGGGTGTGGGTATGCGTGTGTGTAGTGGGTGGGCAGGCACAACAGTACAGTAAAAACAGCACAACAGTACAAATACATGTGTAAACACCACACACCTGCACCTGCACCTGCACAGGCACAGGCAAGAGACACCGGCACACCGGCACAGGCACACAGGCACAGACACAAGCACACACACACACACACACACACAGCCACACACACAGGCGGCATGTGTGCCCTGCCGTGCCCTGCTCCCCCACTGCGAGTCCCACCACCTACTTGTTCGCGGCCACACCTCCAGCGACGACGAGGCACGTCACGGCCGGCGCGCCCGCCTGCATGGGGCGGATGCGCCATGCAACGAAGCAGTTGTTAGGCAGCAGGCAAATCAGAGGCACAAGACATGACAGGCGCAATGGGCGCGGCCGCCTGGGTGCATGGATGCACCATGCAACAAGCGCTGGGTAGGCAGCAGGCACGACAGAGGCTTGACAAGCACAACAGGGGCGCCCGCCTGCATGCATAGATGCGCCAGGTAATGATGCACTTGTTAGGCAGAAGGCACATCAGAGGCACACAACAGGCGCAATAGGCGCAGCCGCCTTGGTGCATGGATGCACCATGCAACACGCGCTGATAATAGGCAGCAGGCACGTCACAGGCATGGCAGGCACAACGCGCGCGCCCGCCTGCATGAGGCGAATGCGCCATGCAATGACGCACTTGTTACGCAGCAGGCAAGTCAGAGGCGCTAGACACGACAGGCACAACGAGCGCGGCCGCCTGGGTGCATGCATGGATGCACCATGCAACACGCGCTGGGTAGGCGGCAGGCACGTCACAGGCATGACGGGCACAACAGGCGCGCCCGCCTGCATGCATAGATGCGCCAGGTAATGAAACACTTGTTAGTCAGCAGGCTCATCAGAGGCACTAGATATGACACGCGGCACAACGGGCGCGGCCGCCTGGGCGCATGGATGGATGCGCGATGTAACACGCCCTCGTCAGGCAGCAGGCACGGCACAGGCATGACAGGCACAACGGGCATACCCGCCTGCATGGGTGGATGCGCCAGGTAGTTCAGCACTTGTTAGTCAGCAGGCGCATCAGACAGACTAGCTAGCTCGAGGCAAGCCAGCCACATCATGCACGCAGGCGTGCACGCAGGCAGCACGCAGCACACTCCTGTGTTTGTGGGTGCCCTGGCACAGGGTTTCGACCCGCCATGGCCCTCCTATGGCCCTCCTAGTGTCCTCCTAGTGCTCTCGTAGTTCCCTCCTATGGCCCTCCTATGGCCCTCAAAGCTGAACCCCGTAAACCCCCAAAGCCACTGCAGGACCCACACCTGGTGCACGCCGTCCGCCAGCCATGCCAGAGCGCGCTGTGGCTGTGATTCAATCTAAACAGCATGCAGCTCTGAACCAGGCAGCCTTCCAATAACAACACCAGCAATTTAACACCACGAGACAGAGCGCGCCGTGGCTGTGATTTAATCTGGGCAGCATGCTGCTCTGAACCAGGCAGCCAAGAACGCCTTTCATATCACAATTTACAATTCTGTCGATTCAACTTCACAATGTCGTTCACATAACCATGGTGCCCACCTGGCGTGCGTCGTCAGCCAGCCACGACAGGGCGCGCCGCGTGCGCTGCTGCATGAAGCGCACCTGCAGTGTCCAGGGATTGTTGGGGTCAAGGGATCAGGGTTTGGGGATTGGGGGTCGGGGTTAGGGGTTTGGGCTGTGGGGTTTGTGTTGGGAGGCTGAGGTTAGCAAACAGGGCGCGTCGCGTGCACTGCTGCATGAAGCGCACCTGGGGTGTTGAGAGATTGGGGGATGGGGGGTTGGGGCACACAGGGGTTAGAATTTGGGGGTGGGGTTTGATGCCAGCCATGAACAGAGCGTGCGCTGCTGCTGCACGAAGAGCACCTGCAGTGTCCAGGGATTGTTGGGGTGAAGGGATGGGGTTGGGGGATGGTGTTTGGGGATGGGGTTTGGGCTGTGGGGTTTGGGCTGTGGGGTTTGAGAATTGGGGTTTGGGGTGGAATTGTGAGGCCAGCCATGCCAGGGCGCGCCGCATGCTGCATGAAGCGCACCTGGGGTGCTGAGGGGTTGGGGAATGTGTGTTGGGGCACAGAGGGGTTGGGGTTTGAGGCCAGCTATGAACAGAGCGTGCGCTGCTGCTGCACGGAGCGCACCGGGGTTGTTCCGGGATCGAGGGGCTGTGAGACAGTCAGTGGTCCCTGGGAAGGAGTTTAGTAATTGTTTTTTTGCCGGCTCCAGCAACTTTGACCGCTCACACCAGGCACAATACACAGCGGGTAATCATGCAACGTATGCCATTGTGCTGCTCTCGGCAACAGCTTTCCAACGCACCGCTCCACACCCTCTCCCTCTAAGTGTGGAGTGGTTTTCTGGGAAATGGGAAACCCGGCCCGGAGCGGTATGCGGCTCGCAGGGGAGTCACTGGAGACAGTGATTCCTGGACGAATTGTGACGGATGATCATTCTACCACCGAGGCACTGCCGAAGCACCGCTATTTAGTGCAAACATCGTCGATTTCACACTGTTTCTGGCAACATGTCGCCCTTTTCGTGCGATCTCCGGTGGTGAGCGGCCCTTGGGCCAACCAATCTTCACCGCCACCATGCCGCCCAAGGTGGTACACCGCCGCTCCGGGGAAGCACTGCTGGGGGAGAGAGCGCACCTTGACGCGTGTGAAGGCGGCAGCGATAGGGCAGTTGGACCACAACCCGCAACCCTAGTCACCCCAGACCCGCACCCTAACCCAAGCCCTAACCCAGCCCTTATTCTGTGGTCGGGATAACGCACCGTGGCGCGCGTGAAGGCGGCAGCGATGAGGCAGTTGGACCACGACCCAAACCCGCAACCCTTATCACCGCAAACTCTGCCCTAAACCGGCGCCCTGAACCCATGATTATATAGCCTGCCAGTTTCAGCCTAGAACTGCGTGAAGGTGTCGGTCACTAGCGCGGACACATGTCGCATACATCATTCAAGGTGCACACCTTCCTCCTCGGAGGAATGCGTTGCTGTCACTACCTGGGTGGTATAGGGTGGATCTGGGGGCCTAGTGCTCTGTCTAGGTCCAGTGCGTGCGCGCATGTGGGGGTTGACTCTCGCCCCAACCAGGTAGCCAGCCAGGTTCATCTTGGAACTAAGTTTTAGGTGTTGGGCGCTAGCGCCGACACAGGTCTAATACATCGTTACTGGTGTCACACACAGACTGTAAAATCCATCATCATCACATCATTACTGGTGTCAAACAGACACTTATATCCATCGTCATCATAGACGCACCGTTACGCGCGTGAAGGCGGCAGCGATGAGGCAGGTCGACGCGTGGAGCTGCGTGGCGACGTGTGGGTCCACACCCTCCACACCCTCCACACCGTCCACACCCTTCACACCCTCGACCTGGGCTGACGACCCAGCGCCCTCGGCAGCTTCGGTACCGGTCTGCGTTTCGGTAGGGGAGTGTGTGTGTGTGCGAGCGTGTGAGTGTGTGCGTGTGTGTGTGCGCGTGTGTGCATGCATACGTGTGTGTGTTTGTGTGTGTGTGTGTGTGTGGTCGATTTTACAGTCCGTCGGACGCCTTTGATGGCGCATTAGACCCTAGGAAAGAGGCCGGCAGCTGTCAAAATTAGACCCCTAGCATGCCATCTGCCATCATGATTGCTGTGCACGCGGTGCGTGTCTCAAAACAGGCGACAAGGAAGTCAGCCAACTCGTGCCAGAACCTGGGGTTCTCCTGGCCTGGCCGAGGATTCATAAACTCCCGCATCCGCTCATCTAAATCGGCCTCCTCGGGGCGAGGGATGGACCGAAACAGGCTGTGGGCCCGCACCCGTGCCTCTTCATAGGCAGGGCACTCAAATACCATGTGTGCCTCATCCTCTAGCCCACCGCATAGGCAGCACGCCCGCTGGCTGCGTCGCTGCCTCTGTCCCGCCACGGCGTAGCGCCCCCGCTCTATCTGCAGCTCATGGAGCCCCATCCTGAACCTAGCTAGAGCCGTGATCCGGGCAGTACTGTTCAGCCCTGAGCTCAAAAGGGCCGGCGGCTCGCTGTCGCTACCCGCCATCCACCGCATGTAGGTCAGCATCTTAAGCCGCGCGACCACTCCTCAGGTACATCTCGCACGGTAGTGCCGCTCGGCAGCGCCGGTGTGCTTGTCGCGGCGGCCAGCCACGCCGCGGTCGCCACGTCCAGCAGGTTGGTGATGCGTACCGGTCCCTCCTGGTCCCACGCCAGGGTGTGCCCCACAGTTCCGAGGCACACCTGCAAGCATGCCGCCCAGTACGTCCCCCCCGCTTCCGCCAGCCCCCAGCTCTCCTGCATCGCATCTTTAAGCAGGTCACCGTCAGGCCCCCGCGCCTTATCCCCAAAGCGCGTCGCCTGGCGCAGCCAATCTGCCGCCAGCGGCCGCCACCCCGCCTCCCGCGCCAAAATCCCCAGTTGCTGCCCGTTGCTGCGGACTCCTAGGGACGCACGGGTAAATTGCAGAAGCACTTCCTCCAGGGTGCGCCATCCGTCGCGTGCGGCCTTAGCGCCCCTCCCACTCCTGCCTCTCTCCCACCGTCCGCCCGCCCCGGCAAACACGCCCCCCCCAGCATCCGCCATCATCGCAGGTCCCCACACCTCACACCCGTAATTTAGCACAGGCCGTACTTGCGTGTCGAACAGGTGGCCCTTAATGCCAATATTATTAAGGCGTATCATATAGCATCTGCGAGTTAGCGCGTATCTGGTGCGCTGGCCCCTAGAGCGTCGGGTGTGTGTGCATGTATGGCAGGGGGGCCGGGGTAGCTTCAGTGCCAGCGTTTCGGCAGGGGTGCGAGTGATCAGCAGCGTGACCAGCAGCGTGACCATCAGAGGGAGGGGGTGGGGGTTGCACCTGCCTAGAGACCCATGCACAGAGTAACCATACGAGTGACTATCAGAGCGACCATCAGTGTGACCATCAGAGAAACCATCGGAGGTTCCATCAGAGTGGCCATTAGAGTAACTATCACAGTGACCATCAGAGCGAAGGAAAGGTCACACTGGGTCACACCCGCATCAGAGCAGGTCACAACACGCACCAGCAGTGCCGCGCGTGCGGACGCAGAGCCAGGCCCCGTGTAAAGAGTGGCGGACAGGCCCAGGCGCGTGCGCTCGCCCTCGATCAGCTGCGGGGGGGCAGGTGTGCGTGTGTGTGGTGTGCGTGGGGGGGCGCAGGGCTGGCGGGGAATGCGTGTGAGGGGGGGGGGAGTGTGCAAGTGTGGTAGGCAGGCGCGTGCGCTGGCCCTTGATGAGCTGCGACATGGCGTCGTGAGTGAGTGAGTGAGTGAGTGAGTGAGTGGGTGGTATGGAGAGTGTGTGGAGGTATGAGCTGTGATGCGTGAGTGGGGGGGGGGGGCTGTGTTCCACCGCAGCGACGCTCGTGTTCGTGCCGCTGAACGCAAAGTTGCATTTGTGTTTAAGCGCTTCCTTACTGGGAGACTCCTAGTGCGCAGGTTGAGTTGCTCGGGCGCCCGGGATCGTGAACACGGATTGGGGCATAGACACGTGCTGCGTCGTATGCGTTGGGCCTGTGCGTAACATAACTAGCGCAGCTCGACAACGCTCGTTTTGATGCTGCTGAATGAACAGTTGCATCAGCGCTGCAAAGAGATGTCTTATCTTCAAGCCGAAGTACACAGCCACGCGTGACCAGCAGTGATCCGCCTGCAAGCCGTATACCGCTCGGGGCCAGCTCGGGGCCGGATTTCACACTCTCCAGAAAATCGCCCCACGGTAAATGGGAGAGGATGTAGAGGTGTGCATTGGAAGCTCTCGCCAAGAGCAGCACAATGGCATGCGCTGCGTGAGTGCTGCTGTGTATTGCGCCTAGTGTGAGCGTTCAAAGTTGCTAAAGCCGGGGATAAAATAACTACCAAAATCCTTCTCAGGTGCCACTGGTGACCAGGGGTTGCGGCGCGGACGCACGCGTGTGCGGCAACCTACCTTGGCAACGCTCGTCTTGATGCCGCTGAACGAAAAGTTGCAGCTTTCGCGGTGGGCGCCGGTCTGCAACGGGCATGCAGCGGCAGGGTGGGGGGCCTAGGGCTAAGGGTCCAGGGTTTAGGGTTCAGGACGCAGGGTTTTAGGGCGCAGAGTTTTAAGGCGTAGCTTTTAGGGCGCAGGGTTCAGGGTTTAGAGTTCAGGGCGCAGGGTTCAGGGTTTGTGGCATGGGGTTTAGGGCATTGGCTTTAAGGCATGGGGATTGAATGCGTAGGGTGTAGAGATAAGGGCTCAAGGTAAAGGGTTTAGAATTCCATCAGACGCCAGGTGGGTGATGATGCGTTTCCAATCCACTTCTGGCGGCCACACGCACGGTTCCAAAGCTCCAGCGGGACTACGAGACAGCGGGCACGAGGCCCACCAAAGGGTGACGCTATGAGAGTAGCCCATAGCAGCGCCATTCACACTCTGGGTGCGTCCATACTTGCGCATGCACGCACACTCAGCGTCGGCCGAGCGGGTGTGCCTCCAGGCGACGCCGGGTGGGCGCGTGCACCCCAAAACAGCAGCGCCGCCGCCGCCCGTGTGCTCGTAACAGCGCAGAGCCAGCGTTTATTGATATCAAAAGTTCCCTTGTATGGTGGTTTCATCATCCCTGGCCATCTAGAAAAACGGGTTTAAAATGACGGAATCAAAAGGGTAGAGGAATTTTCCATGAATCAGTCAAATGATAGAAAATGGGAAGGAGCGCCAAAGGCGAAGGCGTTCCCTAAACTATAAGAGAAGCCCAAACACACGCAAGTCCGAGGTTCTTTTGAGCAACCGCGGCAGAGCCAGCCACACCCCACACCCGCGCCACCTCCACATGGGCTTTGGGACTATGTAACAAACATGGTGATGACACGCGCCTGAATCGCCATCGGCGCTTCAAACGGAGAGATCAGCGCCCAGCCGCCCCCACACACCGCCCTCACAAACCCAGCCACACATCCAAAACACACACGCGCTCCTGAGGCACAAATTTTTTGTTCCTACGCACTCGCATCGGCATCTGCATCGGCATCGTCACTTCAAACGTAGAGATCAGCGCCGCCGCCGCCCTCACACACCGCCCTCACTGACCCGGCCACACATCCAAAACACACACGCGTTCCTGAGCAGGGTCACCGGAAACGGCCAACGGTCCCCACCGTTGGCGTTGGCCGTTGGCTGGGCCAACGGTGCCAACGCCAACGGGCCAACGGCGTCAACGGAGCGAAAAACGCGCTCGGAAGCGAGGAAAACAGTGGAATCGAACAATGCGCGCGCTACGAGCCGTTACTGGCGATACAGCGTGGCTGTATAGCTCATGCAGCGCTGGGAGTACAGTAGACACCCTGAGGAGGGCACTGGGAGCACGCCAGGCACGCACACACATCCAGTGCTTAAGGGTGTTACTTGCGTGTCATGCTCAGTCAGTTAGTGTTGTTTCCCATGCAAGCATCATCCCCACTACTCTGTGGCTGCTAAGATCCATGATATGAGCACTTTCAAGCCACCGTTGGCTGACAGTTGGCTGAGGCAACGTTTTTATTTGCCGTTGGCGTTGGCACTGTTGGCGTTGACCGTTGGCACCGTTGGCCCGTTTGCGATGACCCTGCTGCTGAGGCACACATTTGTTCTACGCACCTGCAACGGCATCGTCACTTCAAACGGAGCGATCAGCGCGGCCGCCGCCCTCGCACCCGCACCCGCAACTGCATCGCAGCCAGCCACACCCCACACCCGCGTGCACCTGTGTCAGTACGTGTACGCGTTGATGGGATTTGAACCCACATACACAAAACACGCACCTGCATCGGCGTCGTCACTTCGAATGGAGAGATCAGCGCGCCCGCCGCCCGTGCGCGCCACTTACCCCAGCCACGTTCCATTCCATTCCAGATCGTTGCATAGACAACGGCGATGGCGTTCCAGAGGTCTGCGTAAGCGCGTCTGTCAATAGCGGGTGACCACTCTCGCTATGAGGACAGCCACACAAACATGAAACACCCGCACGTACACACATGTTGTTTGCTTGTTTGGTATACAACCTAGGTATACAACGCACCTGCATTGGCATCGTGACTTCAAACGGAGAGATCAGCGCCGCCGCCGCCCGTGCTCCCGCAACCGCGGCAGAGCCAGCGTCCCCCCCAGCGGTGATGACTGCCCTCGCCGCCGCCTCTCCTGTGCGGTAGTTGTGGTCAGTTGGGGTCGGTTGTGGTCGGTTGTGGTCAGTTGTGGTCGTGGCGTCCCCGTCAGCGGTGATGACTGCCCTCGCCGCCGCCTCTCCTGTGGGACAGTTGTGGAGAGTTTGAGTCAGTTGTGATCAGTTGTGGTCAGTTGTGGTCGTGGCGTCCCCGTCAGCGGTGATGACTGCCCTCGCCGCCGCCTCCCCTGTGGGGCAGTTGTGGAAAGTTTGAGTCAGTTGTGATCAGTTGTGGTCAGTTGTGGTCGTGGCGTCCCCGTCAGCGGTGATGACTGCCCTCGCCGCCGCCTCCCCTGTAGTGGCGAAGTTGTGGTGAGTTGGGTTCAGTTGTGATAAACAGGGTTCAGTTGTGTTCAGTTGTATTCAGTTGTGGTCAGTTGTGGTCAGTTGTGGTCGTTGCGTCACAGTAAGCGCCGACGACCGCCCTCGCCGCTGCCTCCACTGTGGGGTTGCTGTGGTCAGTTGTGGTCAGTTGTGGTCGTTTGTGATAAGCGGGGTTCAGTTGTGATGAGCTGGGATGAGTTGCGATCAGCTGTGGTCAGTTGTGATCAGATGCGATCAGTTGTGGGCATGGCGTCACAACCAGCGGTGATGACTGCCTCCGCTGCCACCTCCCCTGTGGGACAGTTGTGGTCAGTTGTGGTCAGTTGTGGTCAGTCGTGGGCACTGGTGATCAGTTGTGGTCAGTTGGGATCAGTTGTGGTCAGTTGTGGTCAGTTGTGGTCAGTTGTGGTCAGTTGTGGTCAGTTGTGGTCAGTTGTGGTCAGTTGTGATGAGCTGGGATCAGTTGTGGTCAGTTGTGGTCAGTTGTGATCAGTTGTGATCAGTTGTGGTCATGGCGTCACAGTCAGCGGCGACAACCGCCCTCGCCGACGCCTCCCCTACAAACCGGGCAGTGCACTGCCCTACCACAGCCCCATCGCCTGATCCGCGCAAGTGATACGGTCAAAACGTTTGAGGCGGTCGGGGTGCGCCTCAGGCGGTCGGGGTGGCGTCTGAGGCGGCGCCTTAGGCGATAAGGGGTGCTCCTCAGGCGACGCCTGAGGCGGTCGGTGCGCCTGATGCGCCGCCTGATCACCGCAAGTAAATGCGTGTTGGGAATGTGGCAGTGCACTGCAGCTGCCACGCCGAGCTGGGAAGCTGAAGAGCTGCGCTCACAACAAGAGCCATGGGTTGCAGCCATCCCTACCACAGCCCCAACGCCTGAGATGCGCAAGTGAAGGTGGTCATAACGCGTGAGGCGGTCGGGGTGCGCCTCAGGCGGCGGTGGGCGCCTAAGATGGCGCCTCAGGCGATGCCTCAAGCGGTCGGGTGTGCAACTCGGGCGGTCTCGGCGCGCCTGAGGCGCCGCCTGATCCGCGCAAGTCAAGGCGCCGCCTCAGGCGTTGAGAATGTGGTAGGGCCTCCACGTGCGTAACGTGTGACTCACTGGTTTTACAGGTGTCAAACGCACGCGCCTGGAGGACCCCGGGGCATGAGTTAAGGCCTAGAGTACACGTGTAGGGGAGTTCTACTAGGAGAGCCCGCAAGGCCACGCAGCGCGCCAGCCTGCCAGGAGGTTGTGTAACTCACTGCACTGCCCCACCTCACGCAACAGGCATCCCTTGATCCGCGGCGCTTGGCCGACCTGCCGTCCAAACTTCAGCCTGTGATGGTTTTCTATTGAACCGCTAGGTGGATAGAAAACTGGAGTTTCTGTCAAATGAGACTTTCCAAGTGTGACGTGAGATGTTAGGGCCAGAACTGGACTTGGGTCTAGGCGGTGGTACTAGGACTAGAGGTAGTCTTTGCTGGAACGCCGATGTAACTGTAACTGACGTGAGATGTACAGAAGCCTCGTATGGTGCTAGCACCCCGAGATCCCAATCCGTGAATCCATGGTCGCGCGTGACTGTAATCAAATGAAAACTACTGAAAGTCTGAGACAGAAACAACGCGATCGCAACCCTCCTCATAAGTGGGCCGGGGCGAGACTGGGTGACAGCTAGCAGGGTGATAGCTAGCAGGGTGACACCTAGCCGGGTAACCTTACGCACACGACAATTACCTGCCGCGACGGCCGCCGCCTCGCCCGCGGTCGCGAGCGCCTCGAGGTGTGGGCCCCCGGGTATGGACGAGATGCCGACGAGGCGCGCAATCTTGTCAAAGCACTCTCCCGCAGAGTCGTCCAGGGTGGTGCCTGTGTGTGTGTGTGTGTGTGTGTGAGAGAGAGAGAGAGAGAGAGAGTGGAAGGGGCGGTTTAAACGGTTTCGGGGTTCAGAGCTTTGCGATTCGGCGCGATCTTGTCAAAGCACTCTCCGGCATAGTCGTCCAGGGTGGTGCCTGTGTGTGTGTGTGTGAGTCGGTGGGATGATTCAGGAGTTGGGTGGTTCGGGCGGTTGTGTGTGTCAGCGCCATCTCGTCAAAGCGCTGGCCCGCACTGTCGTCCACTGTGTGACAGAAGGGTTTGGGGTTGAGACAATCAGTCATCAGTTATGAGGGTATGGACAGGATGCCCACCAGTCAAGCAATCTTGTCAAAGCACTCTCCAGCAGAGTCGTCGAGCGTGGTGCCTGTGTGTGTGTGTGTGTGAGAGAGAGAGTGGGAGGGTCATTATTACCCAGCTTCGGGGTTCAGGGTTTTGTGTGTTTCGGCGCGATCTTGTCAAAGCGCCCTCCCGCGCCGGCATTGAGCATGGTGCCTGTGAAAGCAAAGAGGGCTTTATTGAAGGGTTGAGACAATCCGTCATGGGGGTACGAACCAGGTACGGACGAGATGTGGGTAAGGAGGGCCGGGGGTGTTGGACGAGGTGCCGACGAGGCGCGCTATCTTGTCATAGCAATCCCAGGCAGAGTCGTCAAGAGTAGTGCCTGAAAGCAACAGGGGGGGGGGGGCATTTTTTACGATTTCGGGGTTCAGAGTTTTGCGATTCGCCGCGATCTTGTCAAAGCACTCTCCAGCGTCGTCGAGCGTGGTGCCTGTGTGTGTGTGTGTGTGTGTGAGTGAGTGAGCGGGTCATGATTCCACGGCACATTATTCTGTGGCTGGGGGGGTTCAGGGTATTGTGTGTTTGAGCGCGATCTTGTATCACAGAACTCTCCCGCACTGTCATCGAGTGTGGTGCCTGACTGGAGGGGGCGATCGGTGGCGTGGGTAAGGACAGCCGGGGGCTATGGACGAGATGCTGATGAGACGCGCGATCTTGGCAAAGCACCCCCCGGCAGAGTCGTTGAGCGTGGTGCCTGAAAGCAATGTGGGGAGGAGGGGGCTTCAGCGCTGCATGCCGATCAAAGCCCCTCCCCCCACCCACCCACACCCAAACACACACACGCACAAACACACACACACACACACACACACATACCAATGACCCTGTGCCTGCCGACGCTCTCCGAAGACACAATCATGCTGTGGCCGCCCGAAGCAACCAGCAGCACAAGCACACACACACACACACACATACCAATGACCCTGTGCCTGCCAACGCTCTCCGAAAACACAATCATGCTGTGGCCGCCCGAAGCAACCAGCAGCACAAGCACACACACACACACACACACATACCAATGACCCTGTGCCTGCCAACGCTCTCCGAAAACACAATCATGCTGTGGCCACCCGAAAAAACAGCCCACGCACGCACACGAACACACACACACACGCACACACACACACACGCACCAATGATCCTGTGCCTGCCGATGCCCCTCGAAAAACACGATCATGTTGTGGCCGCACGAACGACCAGCACACGCACACACACACACAAACACACATGCGCACACACACACACACACAAACACACACACACACACAGACAGACACCTTCACATTCAAGCACACACGCACACACACACACACACACACGAATCCCCCCCCCCCCGCGCACGCACACACACGCACCGATGATCCTGTGCCTGCCGGCGCCCTCCGAAGACACAATCATGTTGTGGCCGCATGAATTGAGCTGGAAGATTGTGCATGCACACACGCACATGCACACACGAACGCCCCCCTTCCCACACACACACAAACGCACACCAATGATCCTGTGCCTGCCGACGCCCTCCGAAAATACAATCATGTTGTGGCCGCCCGAGGCGAGCAGCACGAGCGCGGGGAACGTGGTGGGAGTCTGGAGGAGGCCGGGCAGACGCGTGATGAGGGCGTGTGCCTGTGTGCGTGTGTGTGTGTGTATGGATGTGTGTGTGTGCGCGTGCGCGTGTGTGTGTGTGTGCGTGCGTGTGTGTGTGTGTGGATGTGAGGCGGAAGGCGGGTGGAAGGCCGGGCAGGCGCGTGATGAGGGCGTGCGCCTGTGTGTGGGGTGTGTGGAGGTGTGTGGAAGGTGGAATGCGTGTGTCATGCAGGTGTGTGTGTTTCTGTGTGTGTGTGGGGGGGGGTGTTTGTGTTTGTGTGTGTGTGAGTGTTTGTGTGATTCCGTGTGTATGTGTGTTTATGTGTGGTTGTGGTAGGCAGGTTGATGGATGCATGTGTGGGGAACGTGGTGGGTGTCTCGAGGAGGCCGGGCAGACAGGTGATGAGGGCGTGCGCCTGTGTGTGTGTGGGGGGGGAGGTGGAAGGTGGAAGGTGTGTGGGCGGATGGGTGTGGGAAGGGGGGGGGGGGCAGGAGACTTCGAGCAGTCGTGGGGACAGAAGGCAGGATGGCGCTTGCGCGGCCTCGCGGGCTCCCCGAGTAGAGCCCCCCTAGAGCCCTCAACATGTCTGCCGATACCTCACCTCCATGTGGTGCACCGGGACGAACGGCAGCCGGTGGCGCGCAGCAATTGCCAGCCCGTGCTGTACACCGACCTGTGAGAAAGGGTGGCAGGGGTGAGCAGATTTGGGGCAGGTGTGGGAGTGTGAGTGGCGGGCAGAAATTGCCCGCCTGCCCTGTCTGTCTGTCCGTCCGTCCGCCCGCCCGCCCGCCCGTCCGTCCGTCCGTCCGTCCGTCCGTCCGTCCGTCCGTCCGTCCGTCCGTCCGTCTGAAGCCCTGCAACTCTAACCCCTTGGAAGCCCGGCCGCCCGCCCGCCCGGCCGTCCGTCTGAAGCCCTGCAACTCGAACCCCTTGGAAGCCCTACCTCTGCAACCGCAAACCCTGCAACCCCTGAAGCTTTGACACTCCAACGGAGACCCACCTGCAGGCACAGGCTCAGGCCAGGTCCGACGGTCGCCGCGACTGCAGTCAGCTGCCCTGCTTCGATGCCCGCCTCAGCAAGGCACGTGTCCACGGTGGCCTGGATGGCAGGTGCAGGGCAGGTGGATGGCAGGTGGGTGGCAGGTGGCTCCCATCTTCATGGCAGCCGTGCGCGTGCGCGTGTGCGCCAGGGGTGTACCTGCTGATCGGATTCCGATGAACAGGGCGCCCGAAGGGCGCAAAACCGATGGTCTCTTGGGGGCGTGATCGGGAAATCCGACAAGTGTGAGGGCCCGGAGGGCCTCTCATCGGCGTCGCCGATGACCACGCCAAGCCGATCGGGGCGTTCGGCTTAGGCTCCCCACACTCCGACTCCGACGTAAAAGCACGCACCCCCTCATTTCTGAAGCGTTTCTGCTGTTTTCAATCGCAGAGTGATTCTGGCTCCCGGGAGCTCCGCCCCCGGATGCTGGTGGAGGTCAAGTGTGGGTCTGAACTTTGGAATGGCTCGTCTCTGATGGCCAGGACCCTGCGCGTATGCTGTGGTGTTCTGCATGCATCAATGCATCATGGTACTTTCAATCAGTGTCCATTATGGTGTTGCATGCGCCGTCCCGCCATGCGCTGCATGCATGCATGTCCGCGCCGCGCACATGACCTGTTGCGAGTTGTTTGTCTTCTGGATGTGTGTTTGCTGCTGTCCTTCAACCAGGCTTGCGTGAGAAACCGTATCACAGCAACCGAGTACTGCGGACAGCGCAAGTCCGGGGGCGCAGCCCCGAGGAAACATGGGCAAGCCGATGAGTCCATGAGGCCCTCTCCTGGCAAAAGCTGATGAGTCAGGGAGGCCCTCTCCTGGAAAACCGATGAGCGGCATGCCCCCAGGTACACCCCTGGCGTGCGCGTGCGCCTGCGCGTGCGCGTGCGCGTGCGCGTGCGCGTGCGCGTGCGCGTGCGCGTGCGCGTGCGCGTGCGCGTGCGCGTGCGCGTGCGCGTGCTCGCGTGCGCGTGCGCGTGCGCGTGCGCGTGCGCGTGCGCGTGCGCGTGCGCGTGCGCGTGCGCGTGCGCGTGCGCGTGCGCGTGCGCGTGCGCGTGCGCGTGTGCGTGTGCGTGTGCGTGTGCTTGTGCGTGCGTGTGTGCGTGTGCACGCAGGCATGTCAGATACACCCACAGCATACCTGGATGGCAGCCGCGTGCGCGTCGCGCGCCACGTCCGGCTTCACCCCGCCATACTGCTCATGGAGGCCCGCCTGCGTTTTGGGGGGAGGGGGAGGTGAGTCTGTGGGCACGTGCGTGGCCCCTGTGCAGTTACGCGCTCACGTACAGGCAGTTACACGCACACGTACACACGAACGCCCCATCATATTTGAAGAGTCGCACCCGGCATTGCCCCAGGATGCGCACGTTTGCCACGTCCACTCTCTCTCTCTCTCCCTCTTTTTCTCTGTCCTTGTCTCTATCTCTCCCTCTCTGCCCCCCCCCCCCCCCCCGCCACGCACACACACACACACACACACACACACACACACACTCACACATGCCCCCACACATTCCCCCACACCTGCGACGTGATGCAGTGCCCCAGGGTGCGCCCATTGGCCACGCCCACTCTCTCTCTCTCTCTTTTGCTCTCTCTCTCCATCTCTTTCTCTGTCCCTGTCTCTCTCTCTCTCTCTGACCCACCCACCCCTCCCCCGCCAAACAAACACACCCTCACACATTCCCCCACACCTGCGACGCGATGCAGTGCCCCAGGATGCGCCCGTCACCAGCCACAACCGCGGCCGCAGTGTCGTCGCAGCTGCTCTCGATGCCCAGCACCTGAAGGGAGGGGGTAGGATCACGATAAGTACATACAACTGAGTGGTAACAGAGGGTGGAAGGGCCACGAGGCTCGGTGGGTTCACCGGCGTTGGTGTTTGTGCCGACTTCTTCACGTCACCAGAGTGTCTCATCAGAGCGCGT
>VFSX01000004.1:777500-802500 GCA_016618255.1 Chlamydomonas sp. UWO 241
GGCACGGGACAGGACTTGAAGGTCTGCCATGACTGCCGCCATCGCGCCTGGGGGCAGCTCATCGAGCAGAGTAGCCACTGGGTGCTTGACCACTAGCAGGCAGTGGCCGCGCGACGCGGGGCGGTGGTCTGTATGTGTGTGTGTGTGTGTGTGTGTCAGAGGGAGGCAGCACATGTGCACACAGTCGTATCATTGGTGCTTGGCCACCAGCAGGCAGTGGCCCTCTCTGCACACTCAGGGGGATAGACCCCCACCACCACCACCACACACACACGCACACAAGCACGCACGCACTCATGACGCATCACCACACACACACACACACACACGCACACGCACACACGCACACACGCACATACAAACACACGCACGCACACGCACACGCACCCAACAGCGCAAACGTGTGCTCCGTGTTGAACAGCAACAGCTGTGACGACGACGCTGCTGCAGACTGCACCCGAGCCAGCACATTGTTGGGCGAGAAGGCGTAGTGCGGCAGGGCCGCGGGCAGCGCGACCACGTCGCCCCCGTGGGCCTTCTTCATCCGTTTGGAGCGGTGCTGCGTCGCGTGCTCCTGCTGTTGGGGTGCGCCTGCACCGCCTGCCTGTGCCTGCTGCTGCTGCCCCTGCTGCTGCTGCTGAGCCTGCTGCGTCGCCTGTTGCGCAGCTGCCCTGGGACTCTGCATGCCACCGCGTGCAGCTGTCTGCCAGGGCCGTGAGCTACTCGGTTGCCTGCTGCTGCTTCTGCTGCTGCTGCTGCTGCTTCACCACCTGCACACACATGCATGCACGCAGTTACGACACACGCACAAGGGGGCCACCGCCCCCCCCCCCTTCATGCATGGTGCATGGGCTATGCATGGATGTGCACAGCGATGGCACACATCCCGCACGCCTCCCGCCCCCATGCGGGAGCATGCAAGCATCGCAACGTGTCCCAGTCACTCCGGTCCTGCCTGTTCCTGTAACCCCAGTCCGGCGGCTCCACACTGGCGGCGCCCTCTCCAAGCCAGATCGCGCCTGATACCAGGCGCTCTTAATAAGATCGTATATATACAGAGCTCAACGACGGACGAAGCACGATCGTGAGAAAGTACCAAAGTGTGGCAGTGTGGCGACGAACCTACGCCGAACCAGGGCTTTTCACCGTTGAAAGGGGTGCTGTGGTGTCCTGCAAGTAGGTGCCTGCCCCCGTGTAATCGCGAGGCAGGAGCTAGAATCACGCACGCGGCGAATACACACACACACACACACACACACACACACACACACAAGAGCACACACTTGCGCACACACGCGCGCCGCGCAGCCTAGACCCAGCCACCCAGGCAGCGCACACACAGCAAGCAGCTAATCAGGCACTCACAACTCCAGGGGGCGGCCTAGACCAAGCCATCCGGGCAGCATGCACACAGGAAGCAGCTAAATTAGGCACACCTCAAAAGGAAGGCCGGCCACCAGGGGAGGCTCCCGGTTGCTACGCTGGATCCTCTTGCAGGTCTTATCGGGGACCTCGCTGGAGGTGCCCACTCACTTGACCCGCTCAACTCCTACCTCAAGACACCCCAGGGAGCACAATGGCTGGCGATCAACATGGACGAGTGGGAGCAGGTGGGACGGGGTGGCGCGCATGGTGGTGTTGTAGGGCTGTTTACAAGACGCCTCGGGCTGATAGGGTTGCTTGCTTGGACGGGGCTGCATGGCATGGCATGGCATGGCGCGCATGGCGTTCTAGGGTTGTTGCATAGATGGGGCCGCATGGCGTGGCGTGGCATGGCATGGCATGGCGCGCATGGCGTTCTAGGGTTGTTGCATCGACGGGCCCGCATGTCATGTGATGAGCGCTGCCCACGCAGCAGCAGCCCCTCCAATGCTGGCGACAAGGCCTCGGGCGATCTGTACCAACGCACACGACCACACCCTCACAAACACCGCACCAACCAACCAACCAACCAATTAAGCGTTGCATGCGACCGTTCGCATGCACCGGCAATGCCTGCACTCCTAACAGCAATACAACCTGGCAATTGTTACGAGGTCTGACCCGTGCACTGGGATGTCCTTCGAATATTGGGTGACCGACAAGCACCTGGATCGAGTGGACCGCACACACACACACACACACACACACACACTCACACACACACACACGCACACACACACACACACACGCACACACACGCACACACGCATACACACACACACACACAAACGCACACGCCCCCCCCCCACACACACACACTCCACCTGCCCACGCCGCCGCCGCAGGTCCTCCTCCAGACGCACCAGAAAAGTGTGAAATCGCTCGGCCAGTTCTTGGATGATCAGTTCCAGGGAGCAGAGGGCCTGCTGGAGGACCTGGGACGGCCGCTGCAGGTGCATGTGTGTGCACCCCAGTGTTTCCGTAAGCTAACCCACAACCCGACAAAGGGCACTTTAAGAGATTGGCCGATTCGGGCTGACGCATTGGGTTGCGCGAAATCCGACCCGACAAAGTGTGGATTTGGCATTTTCACACTTTCCCGCCAAAATTCGCTCCGGAGAGTTGAGATTGGCGAAATGAGCGTGAGGCCCGGGTTGAGACATCATTTTTCCAAGATCCTTAATGGAACCACTGGTACACGCATATAGGCGGGTTGCAGCTGTCTGGGGCTAACAGCTTAGTACTCAGCAGGTTTAGGTCTCTTGTACGCGGGAATCTGCACACGCCCAAACCCCAAGCTAGTCGAGTGATCCTGCTGGAGGTCCTTGGAACGGCCGCTGCAGGTGCGTGTGTACACGCAGGCACATGCGGGTTGCAGTTGTCTCAGGCTTCCAGCTTGGTACTGAGCGGGTTTAGATCTCTTCTACGCGGGCATCTGCACACGCCCCAACCCCTAGTGCAGTGATCCTGCTGGAGGACCTGGGACGGCCGCTGCAGGTGCGTGTGTACACGCAAGCATGTGTGGTTTGCAGTTGTGTGTAGGGCTTCCAGCTAAGCAGGCCACTCACACGCACACGCTCCCGAGTCTGTCAACGCCATCAACACCTCAACCTGCAATCAGGCTTTAGAAGCGTGCGTGTGACCGCGGGGATTTGATTGTGAGCCCACCATCGCCCCCACCCCGCGGCTGTGCGTGTGCGTGCAGGCGCTCGATCCGTTCCTCTCTACTAAGGAGTTCCTGAAGAACCGGAGGGGACCGGTTGGTCCCCTCCTCGCCTCACTCTGCCTAGATGTCCCGGTGTGCTGACCCCTGCCCTCCCCTCCAACCCCACCCTGCCGCTGTGTGCGTGCGTGCAGGCGCTCGATCCGTTCCTCGCTACTAAGGAGTTCCTGAAGAACCGGTCCCCTCCTCGCCTCACTCTGCCTAGATGTCCCGGTGTGCCGACCCCTGCCCTCCCTTCCAACCCCACCCCGCCGCTGTGTGCGTGCGTGCAGGCGCTCGATCTGTTCCGCGCCACTGATGAGTTCCTACAGAACCGGTGCGGTCCCCTCCTCGCCTCGCGCTGCCCAGATGCCCCATCGCGCTGACTCCTGCCCTCCCCCCCAACCCCACCGCGCTGCTGTGTGCGCGCGTGCAGGCGCTCGATCCATTCCTCGCCACTGAGGAGATCCTACAGAACCGGTCCGGTCCCCTCCTCGCCTCGCGCTGCCCAGATGCCCCATCGCGCTGACTCCTGCCCTCCCCCCCCCCCAACCCCACCGCGCTGCTGTGTGCGCGCGTGCAGGCGCTCGATCCATTCCTCGCTACTGAGGAGTTCCTGAAGAACCGGCTCCGCACTCTGTTCCAGGTGAGGGCATGTGCGTAAGCTTTGCGCGCCACACTTTGCATTCCACACTTTGCATTCCACACTTCAAATGTTTAATTCCGCACATGCTGTCTGTGACATACGTCCCCGCACGCTCATCCGGGTGAGGGCATGCTGTGGCACATCTCCACACGTTGCGTTCCGCACATGCATCCTCACACGGTATTCCGAGCGAGGGCATATGCTGTAGCTTGGCGCACCTCGACACTTCGCAATCCGACCGAACATGCTCGCGAGCACAGCTCAAGTTCAGACGAGCAGCGCCGGGCACACAGCCAAGCAGCAGGGAAACGCTCTCCAATAGCAGTGTGTGCGAATTTGCCCCTGTGCTTGTATGCCCCCTAGGAGCCTCCAAGGGGGGGCCACCCAGGTAATGCACCCCCGGTTTGGGTCCGCCCACAGCGCATCCCCCGCCCCCACCCCGTCCCATTGCGATTATAATAATCCAAGAGTCCCCCTGCGTCGGTGGGGCAGCGGGAGAGGCCCATGGCGCGGGGCGGGGACCTGCCCGACAACGTGACTTTCGCCGTCGCCACGACGCTGCCCGCGACCTCCTCCGCGGCCCTATTTACGTCATGTGAGTCTAATATGGCATTCCGCTGCGGTAGACACTGGTTGGAGGCGTCAGGGCGGCGACCCGACGCTGTCTGTCACCACGTGCCACACCCACTAGGCCCCACAAAACAGTGCCCTGCGCCTCTTCATGCGTGCGCACCCTCCCAGCATGGCTCCTATATCATATGCAATTGATTCGTTGTCCCAGTGCGGCCATCAGGCAACTTTTGGACTGCCAGCGCGCGCACGCGCGCAGCAACAGCGCGGCGACCGCTGCACCCACGGTCGCGCCACTCGGGCTACAGCTTCCCTGTAACATGTGCGTCTTGGGCCCGGCGTCGCGCATTTTAGGCGGTAATCCGCGGTGTTGCACGCCACAGGCCATAACTCCCTCCTCCCTTGGGCCCCTGAGGTACTACCGATAACCCTAGACGCGGAATGGAGTCAGCTATCTATCGCACACAGTTTCGGGGCCATCGGCCGAGTTTCGTGCGTCGTTGATAAAGTAACCTACTCCTGTCGGTTACGAGGGTTTTGCGACGGTGTCCAGATTTTCCCGCATTGCAGCCTTGATCCGCGACACGAGGCCGATCTACTGTCAAAATTTCAGAGCTGGACACCGTCGCAAACCCCCCCTGTGTTGTACCAACACACACACACACACAAACACACACACACACACACACCTGCCCCACCCCCACCGCAGCGCAACTTCCGCAGCTGGATTCTCTTCTTCTCGTGGCGCATCATCCTTGCTGGCGTGGTGGTCGAGGGGGTGAAGCGGGGGCTCGAGGTCAGTGGTCCACGGCAGTCATCCCCCACAGCAGTCGCCCCCCTGCAAGCCGTATGTTAACATTTGCCGTAGTCACGCTTTGCCTTGCCGATTGACCTATCTGGAGGACGTGCCGGCAAGGTCGATTTCTGAAGAATCTAGCCGAAAAAGTCAAAAACACGCCAAAAGTGACGTCAAAACGGGAAAAAATTGAAAGAAATCCCGCGGCAAGGCACAAAAGTCTAAATTAATTCGGGCTTTTACAAAAGTACCGGCAAGGCAAAGCGCGACTACGGCATGAGGCCCAAGGTGGGCCGTCAAATTCCCAATATCCTTCGCAGAACCACTGGTGCGTGCGCAGGGGCGGGGGGTGGTGTGGACGGCGCGGGCCAGTGATCCCCTTTCAAGCCGTATGCGGCTCGGGGCTGGATTTCCCATTTCCCAGAAGAAGAAGAAAACATACACACTTGGGGGTGAAGCGGGGGCTCGAGGTCGGTCGTCCACTGTCGCATACACCCCCTCGAGCCCGTCATGCCCGTGCCCCTTAGACGAGCCAGGGCTCTACCGTGGCTAGCAGGGACTGTACGTGCCTTCTAGCTGGTGGTGGGAACCAAGTGTGGCGCCTGAGGCGGTTTGGATACCGCCTGAGACGGCGCCTGATGCGATCAGGGGTGCGCCTGAGACGACGCCTCAGGCGGTCGGAGCGCCTGAGGCGCCACCTGATCCGCGCCATGGAATGGGACGCCTCAGGCGCCACCTCAGGCGTTGTGAATGTGGTAGGGCTGCCGCAGACCGGACTCCCGAATGACTCGATCGTGTGAAGTCAGTCGTACCCGCCCCCCAGAATATCTGTGTGGCGTTTATGAAGGCGGGCCTCGATTCAGCGGCTTTGAGTTGAACCTGAAACCCTGATGCACGCATGCTCGCAGCGGGCGGCGCGCGTTTCTACTTGTTTATATAAAGTTCCTCCTACGATGTGTGCCTTTCTATCGTATAGCCCTACTGACTAGGCCTTGTGCACCCATGCTGTGCCCTCAAACCCTGACACAAGCACGCACGCTCGCACGCACGCAACGGGCGGCGCGCACGCGCGGCTCGCGCTTCAAGTCGTTTGTGAAGTTCCTCCTGGACGTGCTCCTCCCGACCGTATTCACTGCAGGCCCTACTACGCCCCGTGCACCCATGCTGTGCCCTGAAACCCTGGCACACGCACGCTCGCACGCACGCAGCGGGCGGCGCGCACGCGCGGCTCGCGCTTCAAGTCGTTTGTGAAGTTCCTCCTGGACGTGCTCCTCCCGACCGTATTCACTGCAGGCCCTACTACGCCCCGTGCACCCATGCTGTGCCCTGAAACCCTGGCACACGCACGCTCGCACGCACGCAGCGGGCGGCGCGCACGCGCGGCTCGCGCTTCAAGTCGTTTGTGAAGTTCCTCCTGGACATGCTCCTCCCGACTGCATACTGCGGGCCCTGTTTACCAAGCCTCATACTTCCCGTGCTGTGCCCTGAAGCCCTAGTGCACGCATGCACACAGTGGACGGCGCGCGCTTCAAGTCGTTCGTTGAGTTCCTCCTGACGACGTGGTCCTTCCGAGCGCATACATGGCGGGCCCTGCTAACTAACCAAGCGTGCTGTGCTCTGAAACCCTGCACGCACGCACGCACGCACGCACGCACGCACACAGAGCACGCGCGGCGCGCATGTCAAGTCATTCGTGGAGTTTCTCCTCAACGTGCTCATCCCAACCGCACACTGCAGGCTCTACTGACGAAGCCTTGTGCACCCTGAAACTGCTGTGCCCTGAAACCCTGGCACACGCACGCTCGAACGCACGCAGCGGGCGGCGCACACGCGCGGCTCGCGCTTCAAGTCGTGCGTAGCAAGTTCCTCCCCCTCCCCCCTCCCCACACACTGCAGGCCCTACTGAGGAACCAAGCCGCATGCACCAAAGCAATGCCCTGAAACCCTGGTGCACGCACGCTCGCACGCACGCAGCGGGCGGCGCGCACGCGCGGCTCGCGCTTCAAGTCGTTCGTTAGGTTCCTACTCGATGTGCTCCTCCCGACTGCATACTGCGGGCCGGCCCTGGGTGCCTACATGGGCGTGCTGCGCATCCTCGCGCAGCCGTCGCTGCTGGTGCTGCATGGTTTCAGCAGCAGCGAGGAGGGCAGCACAGAGCTCAGGTGGGTGGTGTGTTTTTGTTCGGTTCTCGTTTGTCAAGTTTGGGGCAAGTTGGGGGGAGGGCGCTCTGATCCGGGCAAAGGCGTGTAGGAGGACCTCGGGAGTGGCGCTGCGTGGGTTCAGCAGCAGCTGAGGGGGGAGCACAGAGCTCAGGCAAGTGGCGTTTTTTGTGTGAGGGAGGGAGGGGGGGGTGTTCCCTGGGGCTGTATGCATCCTGTGCCTACCGATTTCAACGCACAACACGCCGTTAGCTTGCGCTTAATTGCTCCAACGATGCTGCTGCTGCTGCTGCTGCTGCGCAGCATGGCGACCTAGACTTCTAGTCTACGCATCAACTCACGCCCCCGGTCCTCTGGGCGCGTCCATGTAAAACTGTGAATTGAAGGTTTTACAACCCGCACTAATTTGCTCCAACACTGCTGCTGCTGCTAGCCCGCACTAATTTGCTCCAACACTGCTGCTGTTGCTGCTAATTCATTCCAACACTGTTGCTGCTGCTGCGCAGCATGACGACCGAGACAGGCGCGGACACCGGCAGCAGCAGCGAAAGCAAGCGAGAGGCAGGTGCAAAAAATACAGCCGACGGCAGCGGCAGCGGCGGAGGAGAGGGCGACGGCGCAGCGCGGCACGCCCACCACCGCCACCGCGGCCGCCACCGCCCGCACCTTCAACTCGCCATCGCGAGTCTCGCTCCGGGCGCCAAGCGCCAGGGAAGGGAGCTGCTCAAGACTTGGCTGGCGCCCGCCGAGCCCATGACAGCGGCGGCATGGGGATCGTCCGTGCCGCAGCTGGCCAGCTTCAGGATGGCGGGGCCACACGGGGAGCAGGCAAAACGTGTGGGGCTTGTGGGCCTGTTGCCGCCGCAGTGGTGGCGGCAGTAGCACCGTCAGGGCAGGGCGCTGCTCAGCAGGTGACTGGCGCCTGCCGAGGCCATGGCCGCAGCGGTTTGGGGAACGTCCGTGCCACAGTTAGGCAGCTTCCAGCTGGTGGAGCCAGAGAGGGAGCGGGTTGGGCTGGCGGGGCTCGTGGGCCTATTGCCGCCGCAGTGGTGGCGGCAGTAGCACCGTCAGGGCAGGGCGATGCTCAGCAGGTGGCTGGCCCCCGCCGAGGCCCTGGCCGCATGTGCGAGGGTCCCATGAGGGGGACGTCCGTGCCACAGTTAGTCAGCTTCAGGATGGCGGGGCCACACGGGGAGCAGGCAAAACGTGCGGGGCTTGTGGGCCTGGTGCCGCAGTGGTGGCGGCGGCAGTAGCATTAGCATCAGCAGGTGGCACCCACTGCGTCCATCACAGCGGAGCACGGGCTGCAGTGCCGCACCGTCTGGGCAGCTCCCGGCTGGCGGAGCCAGGGGGCCCAGGGGCGCAGGGGCTGAGCCTCGTGGGGCTGCTGCCGCGGGGCTGCTGCCGCAGCGGTGGCAGTAGCACCAGGGCCGGGCGCTGCGCACGGCGCTGCTGTGGCGGTGGCTGCTGCCCGGTGGTTTGCCGGATTGCTGTTTGCAGTGCCGTAGCAGCTGGTGAGGTGGTGGCTGGCGCAGCGGAGCGGGTGAGCTCGCGAGTGACGGCAACAAAACGTTGACATCCTAGGGCAATGCTGGCGGCACCAGCATCCTAGGGCAGGTGGTGGCTGGCGCCGTCTGCGCCCGTCACCGAGGGTTCCGAAACACAGTCCGCGACGCACTTATGGGCAGTCTCCGACTGGCGGAGCCAGAGGGGGGAGCAGCTGCAGGCGGGGCGCGCGGAGTCCCAGCGGTGGCGGAGTAGCATCACCAGGGGTCAGTGCGGTGGATGGGTGGTCGCTGGCGCCGCTGCAGCATATCAGTGGCTGGGCACTTCCGGCTGGCGCAGCCAGAGGGAGGGGGGCGGGGGCAGGCAGTGTGTGTGTGGGGGGACAAACTGTCCCGTGTTGTACCCGCCAACTGCCCAACTGCTCGTGACGGGCTTGTTATAACTCAAAGTTGCCTGTTTTACTCTCATCAGTGAAGTGTGTGGGGAAGTTGGGGCGGCATATATACCCCCCCCCGCCTGTCTCCGACCCCCGCGCCCTCTTGTCTCTCCGTTATGTAACACCATGCACCCGGCGCACGCATGCACCCCACTGCCCGTCGTGGGTAGAGGTTGGATCGCATGCCATGCGTGACGCGCTGGGCCGTGCGACCGACTGACGGAGCCTGCGTGGTGTGCTTGTGTGTTGTGCACAGGGAGACGCTGGGGCATGGCATGTGCCTGCCCTGAGCCGCGCAGCAGCAACGAGGCTTTGGGAGCTCCACCTGGTGCGCGTGTTCAATGCCCGGCAGCACCCCACCCTGTGCATCGAGGCTGTGCGCGGCTTTGCCAACCTGGAGACGCTGCACATTGAGCGGAGCACCATCTCTGATCTACCGCCTGTCAGCGGCTGCGCCCTGCAAGTGCTGTCACTGGCGGGCTGCACCGTCTCAGAGCTCACGCCGTTGTCAGGCTGTGCGCAGCTGAGGATGCTCTCGCTTGTCGGGAGCAGCGTGTCGGATCTGGCGCAGCTGCAGGGTGGTGCCATCCAACTGCTCAGCATCGCCGGCTGCACTCATCTCCTGAGTCTGGAGGGGATTCAGGCGTGCGGCCCGCTCAGGGTCCTCGAAATGATATGCGTACCTGTGCACAGCCTCTCATCGTTGTCTGCGTGCCTCAAGCTGGTGCGTCTCGACATGTCAAGCTGCCGAAACTTGACCAGTCTGGACCCATTGGCTGCGGGCCTCAAGCTGGAGCACCTTAAAATGCACTGATGTGATGGTGTGGGCAGCCTAGCGCCGCTGCCTGCGTGTGTCCAGCTCAAGGAGCTCAATTTGTGGCACTGCAATTCAGTCACCAGTCTTGGCTCATTGTCTGCGTGTGGCAAGCTCAGGGAACTCAGTATGGGATACTGCGCTACGGTGAGCAGCCTCACGGGGCTGTCGGGATGCACGCAACTGGAGCTCCTCACCATGCCCCACTGCACAGGGGTGAGCGATCTCAATCTCCCGCTGTCTTCGTGTATGCTGCTGCGCAAACTTGATGTCTCATGGTGTGGGAAGATCTAGAGTGTTGAGCCGCTCCTGGCATGTGCACAGTTGGAGTCGATCCGTGCCGGTGACAACACTCCGGACCCTGGGACCTGCGTGGGATGCAGGCGCTCGAGGACGCGCTGCCGTGGCTGCGAGTGCTGCACTTGCTGTAGATTTGATTGCACAGGATCCTGGGAGAGCAGCTGAAGCGTCAACTGGCTGTAGATTTGATTGCACAGGATCATAGGAGAGCAGCTGAAGCGCCACCTGGCGAGGCAGGAAGCGCCACCTGTTGGCCGGTGTTGGTTGGCTGTGTGGTCTTGCGACCCCCCCTAGACGTGTAGTCTAATCCTCAGCTCAAGCCCCGAGGTCTTCCGGGCGCGTACATGTAAAACCTGTAAATCCACAGGAGCCAACACGCGGCCGAATGGTCTAAATTGTAATTGTTGCATGCTGAGGCCACACGGCACCTGGAAGAGAGGGAGGTGCGCATGGGCAGCCACCCTTGCTACGTTATGTACAAGCTGCCAGCTAACATGGATCGCCTCATAAGGCAGGCAGTCATCTGCTGATCGGGTCGCAGGAGGGAGCGGCGCACATCCACTTGGCCTGTGACACCCCCCTCCCGCCCGCCCTCCCGCCCGCCCCTCATTTGCCGCCCCCCTTGAACATCTCGGCCATGCGGCCGAGCGCCTGGAAGAATCGGTAGCGCTTGGACATCTTCCAGGGCTGCGTGTGCGCGCGTGCAGTTGGGGGGGGGGGGCGGTAGTGGTGGGCGCCAAACAGTGGTTAAAATTCAGGGCTGCGCGCGTGTGCAGCGGGCTGCTGGGGGGCTCGCTGTAGTAGGGTGGAGGGCGCGGCGGTGAGGCAAGCAGCAATTTGGGGCAGCAGCCACTGGCCGCCACCATGGTTCGTGCTGCGCAAGTGCCAGGGCTTCAGCTGGGTGGTGTTCACACCAAGTCCACACTGGTTCACACCTAGATGCACGGCAGCGGCGACCCCACTGCGTAGAAGAGTGCAAACACACCGCCATATTGGCAGGGCTCATCAGGGTTTAAATCTGGATGTGTGGTGTTCACACCAGGTCCACACTGGTTCACACTTGTTCACACCTGTGCCTCTGGGAAGGGCAGCGGCGATCCCACAGCGTAGAAGAGTCCAAACACACCGCCAAGTCCACCAGTGTTGCCCTGGGTGCGGTCCAATGTGACGCCGACGGTGAACTTGATTACCTGCGTGTGTGCGTGTGTGGGTGTGTGTATGTGTGCGTGCACACATGCGTGTGTGTGTGTGTGTGTGTGTGAGCAGCCTCTCACTTCCCCAGACTTGAGTGAAGCCCCCTCCCCCCCCCCTCCCCCAAAACACAAAACACGCCCGGGCCCAGTGCACCTGTCTTTATTGAACGTGAACGAGATCGCCCCACACACATCAACACCCTACAACACACCCACCCATCCACCCCCAGCAAGGTTGCGGGTTACAGGTCGAGGGTTCAGACGCACCTTTCCTTCCTCATTGAACGTGAGCGAGATCGCCTGGGGAGGGCAGACCACATGCTTGCCAGTCGGCTGGATCGAGCCGGCGAGCACGCCGGTGTGGGTGCCCTCCTGTGTGTGTGTGTGTGTGTGTGTGTAGCTGATTGGAAGAGGCAGCTGGATCAAGCCAGCGAGCAAGCCACTGTGTGTGTGCGTGTGTGTGTGTGTGTGTGTGTGTGTGTGTGTGGAAAGGTTGGTAGATGGGTGGGTGGGGTGGGCAGACCGTGCGCCTGCCGGTCGACTGGATCGAGCCGGCGAGCACGCCCGTGTGTGTGCCCTCCTGTGGATGGGTGGGTGGGTGGTTGGATGAGCGAGAGGTTGGGTCGGTAGGTGGGTGAGAAGGCGAGTGAGTGGTGGGTGGGTGGGAGCGGGGCGGAGGCAGCTGGAGCGTGCCGGCGAGCACGCCCTTTTGGGTGCCCTCCTGTGTGAGTGTGTGTGTGTGTGTGTGTGTGTGTGAGGGTGGACGGAGGCAGCTGGGTCGAGCCAGCGAGCAAGCCGGTGTGTGTGTGTGTGTATGTGTGCGTGTGTGTATGTGTGTGGAAATGTTGGTGGGCGGGTGGGTGGAGAGGGCAAACCACGCGCATGCCAGTCGGCTGGATCGTGCCGGCAAGCACGCCCGTGTGTGTGCCCTCCTGTGTGTGTGAGTGTGTGTGTGTGGGTGGACGGAGGCAGTTGAATCGTGCCAGCGAGCACGCCCATATGGGTGCCCTCCTGTGTGTGTGTGTGTGTGTGTGTGTGTCGGTGGGTGGGCGGAGGCAGTTGAATCGTGCCAGCGAGCACGCCCATATGGGTGCCCTCCTGTGTGTGTGTGAGTGTGTGTGTGTGTGTGTGTGCATGTCAGTGAAACCAATGTGCACTTGACAACACTGTGCATTTGACAATCTTTCTGGTCCCCCCCCACTCACCGTGCGGCTGGTGAGCCACACGCAGCCTGGGACGAAAGGGTCGCAGGAAGTGGCGGAATCGTAACGGCAGGGAACCCAACAATGTGTATTTCAATCCAGGCTGTCTGGCCCCTACGCACTCAACATGCGGCTGGTGAGCCACACACACATGATGATGATGAGACTTTTACAATCCACTGCCGGCGGTCACACGTTCGGTTCCAAAGCTCCAGCGGGACTTAAGAGAGCAGGCACAAGGCCCACCAAAGAAAGGTAAAGCTACAAAGGTAGCCCACGGTAGCGCCAAACCACACACAGGTTTGCACTCCCCAATCTCCATCAATACTGGGTTCCTATTCATACTTTTGTTACACCAGCAGCACAGACCCAAAACACTGGCTCTCTGGAATTTCCAGCAACTTGTGATCTCGGGACCAAAAACCCAACGCCTTGCCACTTGGCTATAGCTAAAAATTACAAAGTGAGGAAGAGAGAATACACAAAGCCTAAAGAAGAAGCGACGCATTTGGTTTGGCGGTGGGCCGTCTGCAGCTCCAGCAATGTGTGTTTGAATCAGGGTTTTCGTTGGGGTCAGTCATCCTTTCGTTTTTACCGAAGAGGCTTTCCCAGTTGCGTCGGGATGTCAGGCTGCAGCCCGGAGAATCGCGTCAAAAAGTGTGAAAATCGACGATTTCACACGTTTCCCCGGAAAATTCGCCTCCACACTTCGTTTTTTCAGAACGTACCCGACCCGAAACCATCGGGATCGCGCCCTCTGAGCACGCTTTTTTTCGTTTCCCGATCGGGAAGGAAACCTCTGGTTTGAATCCAGGCTGTCTAGTCGCTACACACTCACCGTGGGGCTGGTGAGTCACACGCAGCCGGGGACAAGCGGGTCGCAGCAGAAGTGGTGGAATGAGTTCTTCATACCAGGGAACCCACTGGGAACCCACTGTGCATTCCATTCCAGGCTTTCAGATCACGCGTTGGCAGGCAGCCGGCTGGTGGCTACCGCCCCTCACAATCGAGTGTGAGGGCCACATCTGGACTTGGGTCCAGGCGCTGGTGCTGGGACTAGGTAGTCTTTGCTGGAAAGCCGACTCAAACTGTACATAACTATTACTGCAACTGTTATTTCTGATCCCACCCAACTCACCGTGCGGCTGGTGAGCCACACGCAGCCTGGGACGAACGGGTCGCAGCGGAAGTGGTGGAACGAGTTCTTCATGTCTGGGAACCCAATGGCGAGATCGAAGCTGTTGATGGCCTGCAGGGGGGGCGTAGGGTAAAGAATCACTCGGAGGGGGTGGGGTGGGGGTGGGTGCTCCATGTTCCTCTGCCGTAGGCGCTGCTAGGGGCTCTCCCCCCATTTCCCCCTTCTGTGAAAGCGTGGATCATACACGACTGAAACCAGAAGGGGGGGGGGCGGGGCTGACGAGGGCCATGGCGATAGTAACCTGTTGCATCGGTGCCGGGGCGGAGTGGGGCAGGGCGGCGGCGTGGGCATTGGGGAAGGCTGGGAAAGCATGCATGCACGCACTCGTGCGCCACACACACGCACACACGCACAAACGACACACACGCACGCACGCACGCACACACACACATACACACACACACACAGCGGGTGCGGGGGGGGGGGCGCCATGAAAGGCGTCCGACGGACTGTAGAATCGACCACAACACACGCTATGCTCGACCACAACACACGCCATGCTCGACCACAGCACACGCCATGCGCAGGGCGGCCCTTGGCGACCCACCTTGAGGAATGGCTCCTTGGCGAGCGGGCCCACCACCGGCCCAAGGAATTGAAAGTCGCTGGCGAGGGCGTCGGGCATCTTTGCAAAGCCACCCTTGAGCACGTCCTTGGCCATCTGCGGCGGGTGGGTGGGTGGGCACGCGTGTGTGTGTGTGTGTGAGTGTGTGTGTGTGTGTGTGTCCACCCTTGAGCACGTCCTTGGCCATCTGCGCGGGGGCGGGTGGGCACGCGAGTGTGTGTGTGTGTGTGTGTGTTTGCGCGTGTGTGTGTGTGTGCGTGTGTGTGTGTGTGTGTGTGTGCGCGTGTGTGTGTGTCCACACTTGAGCACGGCCTTGGCCATCTGCGGCGGGTGGGCGGGTGGGCACGCGTGTGTGCGTGTGTGTGTGTGTGTGTGTGCGTGTGTGTCTACACTTGAGCACGTCCTTGGCCATCTGCGGCAGGTGGGCGGGTGGGCACGCGTGCGTGCGTGTGTGTGTGTGTGTGTGTGCGTGTGTGTGTGTGTCCACACTTGAGCACGTCCTTGGCCATCTGCGGCGGGTGGGTGGGTGGGCACGCGTGTGTGTGTGTGTGTGAGTGTGTGTGTGTGTGTGTGTGTGTCCACCCTTGAGCACGTCCTTGGCCATCTGCGTGGGGGCGGGTGGGCACGCGAGTGTGTGTGTGTGTGTGTGTGTTTGCGCGTGTGTGTGTGTGTGCGTCTGTGTGTGTGTGTGTGTGTGCGCGTGTGTGTGTGTCCACACTTGAGCACGGCCTTGGCCATCTGCGGCGGGTGGGCGGGTGGGCACGCGTGTGTGCGTGTGTGTGTGTGTGTGTGTGTGCGTGTGTGTCTACACTTGAGCACGTCCTTGGCCATCTGCGGCAGGTGGGCGGGTGGGCACGCGTGTGTGCGTGTGTGTGTGTGTGTGTGTGTGTGTGCGTGTGTGTGTGTGTCCACACTTGAGCACGTCCTTGGCCATCTGCGGCGGGTGGGCGGGTAGGCATGCACGTGTGTGTGTGTGTGTGTGTCCACACTTGAGCACGTCCTTTGCCATCTGCGGCGGGTGGGCGAGTAGGCACGCGTGTGTGTGTGTGCGTGTGTGTGTGTGTGTCCACACTTGAGCACGTCCTTTGCCATCTGCGGCAAGTGGGCGAGTAGGCACGCGTGTGTGTGCGTGTGCGCGTGTGCGTGTGTGTGTGTGTGGTCGGACGCCTTTGATGGCGCATTGGACCCTAGGAATGAGGCCAGCAGCTGTCAAAATTAGACCCCTAGCATGCCATCTGCCATCATGATTGCTGTGCACGCGGTGCGTGTCAAAACAGGCGACAAGGAAGTCAGCCAACTCGTGCCAGAACCTGGGGTTCTCCTGGCCTGGCCGGGGATGCATAAAGTCCCGCATCCGCTCATCTAAATCGGCCTCCTCGGGGAGAGGGATGAACCGAAACAGGCATGCGTGTGTGTGTGTGTGTGTGTGTCCACACTTGAGCACATCCTTTGCCATCTGCGGCGGGTGGGCGAGTAGGCACGCGTGTGTGTGCGTGCACACGTGTGTGTGTGTGTGCGTGAGTGTGTGTGTCCACACTTGAGCACGGCCTTGGCCATCTGCGCGGGTGGGCGGGTGGGCACAAGCTCGCCAGGGTTGCAACATGTATAGTAGTCGTCACACGCACACACACAACGCAAACACGCACGCGCACACACACACGCACACACACATAAACACGCCCTCTGACCCACGAGGCATACGCACTACGCACGCCATACGCAAGCATGCATTTATGTTTGTTTGCGTCAGTATCTGTCACAGAGTGTTTGTGTTGCGTCTGTGCGCGTGTGTTGAGTGTGTGTATCCTACGCGTGTGAGTATGAATGAGCACAGCCAAACCCTGAAACCATTGAGCCCATAGGGTAGGAGCATGCCTCATGCCTGAAGGAGCTGCTGCGAAGCACATGCACCATGCACCATGCAGCACCTTGATTAGCTCTCCAGGCGTGTACTTGAAATTCTGCGCAGCCAGCATCGCGTCCTCGTCGCACTCGTCATACTGGGCTGCAGGGTCGCCCTTGTCTTCCTGGGACGCAGGTGGCGCAGTCATGGGAGCCGCGGAGCGCACAGCCACAAAAGGGCGGGTGATGGTGCGAGTGACTAGGGAACGAACAACAACAGGGGCGCTCTGGACGCTTGCGGACCTGGTGGTGCGTGAGGTCAGCATCGTGTTGGGCTGGTTTGCAAGATGGTGGTTTGGATGTTGTTGCAATCCACGCGGGTTTGTGGCTGAAATTTCGTCCCCACAAGTGTGGGGAATTTGTGGATCCCTCAAATCCTTGGCCTTGGTGTTTGCGTGAGGAGGACAGGGTGCATTTTGGAGCCTGAGCAACAAGCAGGTGCTCCAGCTTCATGCGCCTCTCAATCCCCTAGGACTTCTTGTTGTGAGCCGAGCCAGCCAGACAGTGCATTACATGGTATGATGATGTTTGGTTACAATCCACTTCTGGCGGTCACACGTACGGTTCCAAAGCTCCATTGAGACTTAGAGAAACAAGGCTCAAGGCCCACAAAAGGTCAAGCTACAAGTAGCCCACGGTAACGCCATCCACACTTGGTGGCGGGCGCCAAGCAAGCAGCACCACTGTGCAGGCTGCACACCCAGCCCCTCAAATGGCCAGAGGGCGGACCCAAGGTATAAAACCATGAAGGGACCAAAAAGCCCTCCCCCAGACCACCGGAAGCGGGGCTAGTAGCACACCCGCCGCAGCACTGTACTCAGCGACCACACCGCACCCGCCACCGCACGCGCGTGGCGCCACCTCCCCTTCAAAAACACCTCCAGAGGGAATGCCATCTAGCAAGCAGGTGCAGGCACCCGCTCGCCGTCAACGACGAGGCGCGCGCGTGGAACTGCGCCCGCTTCCCCGCAACCTTGGCGGCGAGGAAAGCGGGCCACAGCGCCTGGTGCTGCGCCTCCTCGCGGTCACTGAGGACGTCGAAGACTGCAGTCGAGTCCACGCAGCGGCGCAGCTCGTGGCGCCAGCGCACGACAGTGTCGGCCACGGCGTCAGACGCCACGGTGAAGAGCACACGCAGCACACCGCCCCCGCGTGGCTCCACGCCGATGCCCCCGACGGCAGGCTTGGCGTTGAGGAGCGACGCGGACACGACGCCACCATCAGCCGGCTCCCGCCGGCCGGTGCCGCCGTAGAGGAAGCGCACGACATCCGTAGCCAGGCGGACGGGCAGGCTGGTGCCGTCCTCGGCAGCTGCAGCGATCCGCTCCGCCGCCGCCGCCGTCGCCTCCTCTTCATCCATCCGCCTGCCACCGCCCGCGAGGAATCAGTTGGCGCCGCGTGCCACCGGGATGGACAGCACGAAGCTGCGGCGCAGCGACGTGTCGCTCACACGCGCAGGCAGCCCCCCCCGGCGGGACATGGTACACGGCCCGCCGCAAGTACAGGCCGTGGAGTCACTGGGTCGTCACAGGTCGGGAACAAAGTCGTCGTCGTCCTCCTCTAGCGCCGTCACCTCGGCCTCGCGAACCTCCTTCCGCCCGCCCCGCCCTGCAGCACCCACCGCCCCCGCACTGCCGCCGCCGCCGCCGCCTGCCCCCGGCGCCGCCGCGCCCGTGGTCCCCGCCACGCGCGGGCGCACCGCCGCGACGTTGTGCACCGGCTGCGACGGGTCCTCTTTAGGCATCGTGATGGCGAGTCTGCCTGACGCGTTTGAGCGCTGCGCTGCGCTCGCGCCTGTGCGCACCTGCGCGTCCGTATGATGGAGGCAAGTTAGGAGAGAAGGGTAGATCACAGGAGGGCGGTGTCGACAGTTTCAGGCACCTGCAAACCGATCCAAGGGCGACGAGGGCGGGCGAAGGGCGTGTGAGTGCGGGTGCGCGCGTGCATGTTTCAACAACGACAGCGTAAGCGCCAAGGCAGTGGCCGTGCGGCTGGTTCATGAGCGAAGCAGGCCCAGCCTGGCAGGCCCATCCCAGCCTGGCAAAGCAGGCCCAGCCCAGCCTGGGGAACCAGGCCCAACCCAGCCTGGCAGGCCCAGCCCAGCCTGGCGAAGCAGGCCCAGCCTAGCAGACCCAGCCTGGCGATGCAGACCCAGCCTGGCGATGCAGGCCCAGCCTGGCGAAGCAGGCCAATCCTAGCCTGGCAGGCCCAGCCTGGCAGGCCCAGCCTGGCAGGCCCAGCCCAGCCTGGCGAAATAGGCCCAGGACAGGCTCGGTCGCGCACCTCACACGGCAGGTGCAGCTGCAGCAGCCGGCCCTTGATGAGCAGGCGGATGAACGTCGGCTGGACATCGACCTGAGTGTGGGGGGGCAGTTGGTGGCAGTTGGTGGCAGTTGATGGCTGCTGGTGGCAGATGGTGGCGTCAGAGGCAGTTGTTGGCTTTTGGTGGCAGTTGGTGGCAGTTTTGGCAGTTGTTGGCGGTGGGAGTTGCTGATCTTCTTGGTGCTGATCTCCTTGATCCCACCCACGTTGCTGATCTCTTTGGTGCTGATCTCCTTGCTGATCTCCTTGATCCTACTCACGTGCCCACGCTCCTCCCCAGCGCCCCCCTCCGATTCCTTGTACCCCCCTTTTCTTGCGCTGCAACATCTACAACTCAGCGGGGGGGGGTGATCTTACAAGCGGAACCACTGACGTAATAAGTTTGATTAAGTCCCTCAATTGACCCCCCCCTCCTCCTGATACGGGGGCAAAGAGATCTAGGTCACTTTGCTTCCTGTTGGAGAAAGAAGCTCAAAGCCATTCCTAATGATCTCTACCAAAACTAGAATAGCGTCGAATAAATAATCTAAGCTTCTTTTTAGACAACCCTATATCGAAACATTTGTACGCGGGGTCACTGACCTTGATGAGGCTCGTGTCTAGGTACTTTCCCACGTCGACCTCGAGCACGATGTTTGCGCCCGCCTCGTCCTCCTCCATGCTGAAGTCCCACTCGCCTGTGGGGGTGCAGAGAGAGAAAGAGACATGGTTTATTACAGGGTGTGCATGGGTGGTTGTGTGCGCGCGTGTGTGTCTGTGTGGGTGCGTGCGTGTGTGAGGTTTGTCGGTCGTTGAAGCCCGTCGCGTCCTTTTCCATGCTGAAGTCCCACTCGCATGTGGGTGGTTGCGGGTGTTGGCTTGTCGCATTGCGTGCGTGTGGGGGGTTGGGCGTGTGCGAGTGTGTATTCGAGGTTGAGGGTGGTTGCCAGTTGGTTGTTGTCGACGGCGTTTGCGCCCGCTGCGTCTTCCTGCATGCTGAAGTCCCACTCGCCTGTGTGTGCGCAGAGAGAGAGACACATTTTTTTATTACAGAGCATGTGGGTCAATGTGCGGTTGTTGTTGTTGTTGTTGTTGTTGTTGTTAATGGTTGTGTGTGTGCGTGAGTGATTATGTTGGTTGTGGACGATGCCGACTCGTCCTCCTCCATGCCGAAGTCCCACTCGCCTGCGCGTGTGCGGATCGAAAGAGACAAATGGTGTATTACAGGGTGTGCATGGGTGGTTGTGTGCGTGCGTGTGCGTCTGTTTGTGTCCGTGAGTTTGTGAGGTTTGTCGGTTGATGTGTACAATGTTGACGCCCACCGCGTCCTCTTCGTGCTGAAGTCCTACCCGCCCAAGGCTGGTTGCGGGTGTCGGGTATCCAACCCTAGGTCGTGTGCCCACACCCACCCTAGGTCGAGTTCCCACACCCACCCTCATTTTTCTGCCACACCCGCTCGTCCTTCCGGGAGAGGGTCGGAGTCGCCCCTTCGCGCCTTTTGGCTGGGACCCCAAATCCCAAACGCTTAACCCCAACCCCCTCACCCCTAATTTGTGTGCGCGTGCCCACACCCACACTCGTTCTTCTGCACCACTCGCTCCCCCTCAGGGAGCGCGTCGAAGCCCTCCCGTCGCGCCTTTTGGCCGGGACCCCCAACATTTAACGCGTACCTCCTAACCCCTTATTTGTGTGCCCGGTGCCCACACCCACCCTCATTCTTCTGCCACACTCGCTCGCCCTCAGGGAGAGGGTCGAAGTCGCCCCGTCGCGCCTTTTGGCTGGGACCCCAACCCCCAAACGCTTAACCCCAACCCCAGGTCGCGTGTCCACACCCACCCTCGTTCTTCTGCCACACCCGCTCGCCCTCAGGAAGCGCGTCGAAGTCGTGCCGCCGCGCCTTTTGGCTGGGGCCCGTGTCCCCCAGGTTGGCCCCGCTCTGCCCCGCCTTCTTCTTTGATTCGGCCACTGCGTTGAGGCGCTCCTGTGTGGTATGTGTGTATGTGTGTGTGCGTGTGTGTGTGTGTGTGTGACGGGGGGGTTCCTAGCTGATCGGATTACGATGAGGAGACCGCCCGAAGGGCGGTTTGCCGATGAGGAGCGAGGGGGGAGATCAGAAAAGCTGGAGAAGGAGCAGGGGTGCGCAGTCCCCGGAAAAGCATGTCAGCCTGGAGAGAGCACGGGGAGCTTTGCCGGAAAGAGGCCCTCTCCTGGAAAACCGACAGCCTGGAGGCTCCCAAGGAACCCCCTGGTGTGTGTGTGTGCGTGTGTGTGTGTGTGTGCACATGTGTGGTGTTTCGAGGGAGGCACTGCTCTGCCCCGCCTTCTTCATTGACTCGGCCACTGCATTGAGGCGCTCCTGTGCGTGGTGTGTGTGTGTGTGTGTGTGTGTGCGGTGTCCCCCAGGTTACCCCCGCTCTCTTCTTTGATTCTGCCACTGCGTTGAGGCGCTCCTGCACGTGTTGTGTGTGTGTGTGTATTTGTGTATGTGTGTGCGTGTTTGTGTCTCACACAGTGTGTGTGTGGTGTCCCCCAGGCCACTAGCGCTCTGTGTGCTGCATGGTGCTGCTCTCCATATATCTCTGCCTCTTTTCTCTCCCTATTTCCCCTCCCTCCCCTCCCTGTCTTTATCTCTCTTTCTCCCTCCATCTCTTTGTCTCTCCCTCTCTCTCCCTCTCTTCATCTCCCTGCCATGCCTCCCACACGTGTTTGTGTGTGGCGTGCGCTGCGAGCTGCTCTTGCTCCCTTTCCCTCCCTTTCTCCCTATCCCTCCTCTTCCTGTCTCTCTGACTCTCCCTTTCTCTCTCCCTCATTCTTTCATTCGCTCGACCCCTCTCCTCCTCTCCCTCTCTCCCTCTATCCCTGCCCCCCTGCCCCCTCTCTCTCTCTCTCTCTCTCTCTCTCTCTCTCTCTCTCTCCCCCCCCCTGCTCCCTCACATTTTCTCTGTGCTCCAAGATTCGCGTCGCCGGGCACCACGGCCGTCGCATCTCGCCCTTCTCATCGACGTACCCAGTCTCCTTGACTTCGCCGTTGTCATCGAAAATTGAGTCGTCCTCGATGAGCGCGGCCTGTTTGTGTGGATGTGTAAGGTGTGGGCTGGGTGTGGGTGTGAGTGTGCAATGCACTGTACATGTGTGTGCGTGTGTGTCTGTGTGCGTATATGTGTATATGTGAGAGAATGAGAGATAGAGAGAGTGTTGGTACGTGGCGGGTGTGGGGTGGGTGTGGGCAGGTGTGGATCGTGTCGAAAGATGGATTCGTCCTCGATGAGCGCGGCTTGTTTGTGTGGATGCGTGGGGTGTGGCTGGGTGTGGGTGCGAGTGTATGCAATGCACTGTGCATGTGTGTGTCTGTGTGCAAGTGTCTGTGAGAGAGAGTGAGAGCAAGTGGGTGTGGGGTGGGTGTAGGCAGGTGTGGATCGTGTCGCCGTTGTCATCAAAGATGGAGTCGTCTTCAATGAGCGCGGCCTGTTTGTGTGGGCGTGTGGGGTGTGACTGTGTGGAGTGGGGTGGGTGTGGGGCGGGTGTGGATGGGGATGAGGGCGGCCTGTTTGTGTGGATGCGTGTGTGTGCGTGTGCGTGCGTGCGTGTAAGCGTTTCCTCATAGCGACGACTGACCACCTGCTATTTATAGACGCCTTCTTGCGGACATCTAGAGTATTGCCAGTACGTAGTGCAGATCGTGAGGGCCAGAACTGGACTTGGGTCTGGGCGGTGGCACTAGGACCGGACGATGTCTTTGCTGGAAAGCCGATGTTACTGTTACTGTCACTGTAGTGCAGACGTTGCTTCAGTGAAAACTGGGTGGTTGCTTGCGTGCGAGGGCTTGTGGTGGTGACATGCGCGTGATTATGGCTCACATCAGGCAATCAGTAGGTGCGTCACACACGACTGTAAAATCCATCATCATCAGGCACTGGGATTTTGGAGGCATCGCATAAAGCTATCCTTTCTGCTCTATGAAAACGCGTTGGCAGGCAGCCGGCTGGTGGCTACCGCCCCCCATAAGTGATTGTTGGGGCCAGAACTGGGCTTGGGTCTAGCCTGTGGCACTAGAAATAGAAGGCAGTCTTTGCTGGAAAGCCGATGTTGCTGTTTTGAAGGCACTGAGAACGCAAACTGGCAGCAACTCACGCTGTCTGGGTCAACCCCCTCGGCAATGAGCTCCTGCCTCAGCTGCACCTCCAGCTGCGGCAGCGCCTGACAGCTCGTGATGCGCTCGCTGTGCTTGATCGCCACACCGTCCAGGCGCTGCAGCTGCGGAGTGATGAAAGAGACAGAGAATGATGGGAGAGAGACAGAATGATGAGAGAGAGAAAGGTTAGAGGCAGGCAGACGGGGAGACAGAGAGAGAGGGGGAGGGAGGGAGAGAGGGAGAGAGGGAGAGAGGGAGGTAGGGAGGTAGGGAGGTAGGGAGGTAGGGAGAGGGGGAGAGGGGAGAGGGAGAGTGGGGAGAGGGGAGAGGGGGAGAGGAGAGAGGGAGAGAGGGAGAGAGGAGGAGAGGGAGAGAAGGGAGAGAGGGAAGAGAGGGGAGAGAGGGAAGAGGAGAAGGAGAGAGGGAGAGAGGAGAGAGGGAGAGGGAGAGAGAGGGGAGAGGGAGAGAGGCGAGAGAGGGAGAGAGGGAGAGAGGAGAGCAGGGAGAGAGGAGAGAGGGAGAGAGGGAGAGAGGGAAGAGGGAAGAGGAAGAGGGAGAGAGGGATGAGAGGGTGAAGAGGGAGGAGAGGGAGAGAGGGAGAGAGGAGAGAGGGAGAGAGGGAGAGAGGGAGAGAGGGAGAGGAGAAGAGAGAGAGGGAGAGAGGGGAGAGAGGGGAGAGAGGAGAGAGGGAGAAGGGAGAGGAGGGGAGAGAGGGAGGAGAGGGAGAGGAGGAGAGGGAGAGAGGGAGATGAGGAGAGAGGCGAGAGAGGGAGAGAGGGAGAGAGAGAGGGGAGAAGGGAGAGAGGGGAGAGGGGAGAGAGGGAGAGAGAGAGAGGGAGAGAGGGAGAGAGGGAAGAGAGGGGAGAGAGGGAGAGAGAGGAGAGGGGAGAGAGGAGAGAGGGAGAGAGGAGAGAGGGACGAGAGGGAGAGAGGGAGAGAGGTGAGAGGGGGAGAAGAGGAGAGAGGGAGAGAGGGAGGAGAGGAGGGGAAGAGAGGGAGAGAGGAGAGAGGAGAGAGGAGAGAGGGAGGGAGAGAGGGAGAGAGGAGAGAGGGAGAGGGGGAGAGAGAGAGAGGAGAGGGGAGAGAGGGAGAGAGAGGGAGAGGTGGGAGAGAGGAGAGAGGGAGAGGGAGAGGGGAGAGAGGGGGAGAGGGAGAGAGGGAGAGAGGGAGAGAGAGAGTGTGAGAGAGGGGGAGCGAGAGATATTCGTGTCTGCCCCCTCCGTGCACGGGCAGCCTGTGCTGAAGCAAACCCCGGCTATCACTTCATCGTCATTTTAGGACTCGATAAAATAGTGAGCCCCGGATCATATCGATTTGTGGCTGTTGATCTGTGGCCGTCGCTCTGTGGCTGTTGCTCCATAGTTGGCGCTCTGTGTGTGGCTGCCCTTCGGCATCTGCCCTTCTTGAACTAGGCACTCGGCACTAGGCGCTAGTCTTAGGCAATTCGTAAAAGCAGCAGTGTATTTTCATTTGTAAATACCGTCCGTGCGGTTTGCCTTTGTAAATAAGCATCGTTTCGATCCCCCCCCCCCCCGCAAAGCTGAGAAGTAAATATAAACCTTAAAATTGCGTTTTGGGTGTTGAAACAACCAACTTCGACGAGGACAGCAATCGGATCAAACAATTGTAGTTTTGACGCCCCCCCCCCGCGAAGGCATGCAATATGAACGGTACCTTTGGAATCGTGGCGATGACATACTGCCGGTACCCTTGCCAGTCCGCACATGGGTTGCCCATGAGGAAGAGCTCCTGTGTGTGTGCATGTGTGTGAGACAGGCAGGCTGTGATGCCCCATGGTCAAATGAGAGCGTGTGTTGATGTGTGTGTGTGTGTTGATGTGTGTGTGTGTGCGTGTGCGTGTGTGTGTGTGTGTCAGAGCCAGGCAGGGTGTGATGCATCATGGGCAAAGTCAAATGAGAGTCAGCCAGTCCGCGCATGGGGTGCCCATGATGAAGAGCTCCTGTGGAGCAGAGAATCAGTCAGTCAGTCTCTCTATCTTCTCTCTCAGTCAGTCAGTCAGTCAGTCAGTCTCTCTCTCTGTCTCAGTCATTCATTCATTCATTCAGTCAGTCGGTCAGTCAGTGAGTCTCCGTCATTCATTCATTCAGTCAGTCAGCCTCTCTCTCTATGGCTCAGTCATCATCATCAGTCAGTCA
>VFSX01000004.1:807500-810000 GCA_016618255.1 Chlamydomonas sp. UWO 241
TGAGTGCAGCACACACGCGTAGTGGCACGCACACACGAATGCACACACACACACACACACACACACACACACACACATGCATGTACACACACACACACACACGCACGCACACACAAACACACACATAGGTAGTGAAACACACACACAATCTCTAACACAAACATGTACATGTCCCATGCGCTGCCATGCAAGTTTGCCGTGACACGCCCACGTACAAGGTGCACTGAGGCAGGCAATCGATGATAGAATGGTGTGTTCATGCGTCAGGGGCACGCACGCATGCAGAGGGGCGAGGCATGCATGCCATGCATGGGTACTCCACATGGGGGGCGCGGAGGTCGCAGCGCGCACAGAGCGCATCGCACCCTTCGCAGCAGCTCCAGCGTGATTGACACCCCCATGGCTGAGCACCGCCGCACGCCCGGCTTTGGGGTCTCCGATATATGCGACTGTTGTTGCTGTTGACGCACAACTTGTTGGCGCACTAGAGTGCGTGCGCGCCTCTGGTCTTCTCCGACCCTTGTTGCGATTGTGGGCAGGGCAGGCTTGGTTGAATTTAGTAGTGGCAAGCGAGGGAGCCAAAATTGAAATTGGAAACACCCCACACCCACAGATTCCAAACCAGGCAAGCCCGACCATCACCAAATTCGTGCTCACCAAAGTACTTGGTGGCGCGAGTTACATTCAAGGCCTTGCTGTGCGCTTGGAGTCAAGGAGTCGGAGGTTTGGGGGTAGGAGCAGGAGAAGGAGAGTGCCAACAGCATCCTGGTAGCTGCACAGGTGTGCATAACCGTGAGTAGAAGATCTGGAGCAGTGGGCCGCGTGTAACGCAGCCTCTGGCCCCCCATGCGGCCCATGCGGCCCCATGCAGATCTCTCACTGTTGACGCATGCACCCGGTGAGGGAACCACTGAGGAGCCGTACCCCCGGTGGCCGGCAGGGTGTAGCCGCTTCGGAGCGGCAGCATGGGTGGAGCGACGAGCAGCCCGCACGGAGGGAGGGAGGCTCGCCTCACGGAGCTGGTTGGCTCGCAGGCGCGTACGCTCTTGCATGCATGGCTGTGTGTCTTGAGGCGACTGGGCGCACCTGCCCGGCATGTGCCTCGCTGGTGAAGGCTCTCATCTCACGCTCACACGTTCTTGCACGTGCACGCACAAACACACGCGCACAAACACGCACAAACACACACACGCACACACACGCACAAACACGCACAAACAAACACGCACAAAACACAAGGCGCACGCTCACACACGCTCACACGCCACATGCCCACCCATACACCCCACCCCACCACCACACAGGTGCCGGTCAGCCCTCATGACGGAGCCTTCTGGGCGCATCTTCTCGTCAGCACCCCGACGTCCCCAGCGCTCGGGGCGCTCTCCCCCGCTGACCTGGCGGCGGATGTGGAGCCACACCTGCGGCAGCTGCTCGCCCACACCGGCGCGACGCGCAACTTCCAGGCGCGTGCACGCGCGCGTGTGTGTGCTTTTGTGTGTGTTTGTGTGTGGGTGTATATGTGTGTGTGTGGGGGGGGGGGGGGCAGGTACGCGAGCGCGTGTGACTCACCCGTTTGATCTCCATGGCGTGGCGTGCCTGGCAACAGCATGGAAGGGCTCCTGCATCGCGTCCTGATCAATATATTTTGGCTGCTGTCTGCTGGCTTCTGGCTGCTGGCTGCTGGCTGCTGGCTGCTGGCTGCTGGCTGCTGGCTGCTGGCAACTGGCTGCCGGCTGCTGAAGCAGGCACGCACGCCAGAGCACTCCTATTGTGCCCCCCCTCCCCCACCCTCTTGCCTGCAACCCCTGCACCCTCCCCAGGCGCTCGCTCAGAGGGCAGTCGTCTTCATGGCTTGCGTACAGATGGAGCACGACAGCAGCAGCAGCAGCAGCAGGGCTCTGATGATCCCCCCCCCCCCCCCCCTTGCCTGCATCCTCGCACCCTCCCCAGGTGCTTGCTCAGAGGGCCGTCGACCTGCTGGCGTGCGTGCAGATGGAGCACGTCAGCAGCAGCAGCAGCAGGGCTCTGCTCCTGACATTGCCCCCCCCCCCCTGCCTGCACCTCACAAACCCTCCACAGGCGCTGGCTCAGAGGGCACTCGACCTCATGGCGTGCGTACAGATGGAGCGCAGCAGCAGCAGCAGCAGCAACAGGCCAACAACGACCGCCACCAAGAGCAGCACCGCAGGGCCGCGACCCTCACACCCCTGCCTGTACCACCCACACGCATTCACCCGTCCATCTGTCCCTCACTGGCGCTCGCTCAGGGGGCCGTCGACTTCATGGCGTGCGTGCAGATGGAGCACGACAGCAGCAGCAGCAGGGCTCTGCACCTGACATCCCCCCCCCCCCCTGCCTGCACCCCCGCACCCTCCACAGGCGCTCGCTCAGAGGGCTGTCGACCTGCTGGTGTGCGTGCAGATGGAGCACGACAGCAGCAGCAGCAGCAGCAGGGCTGTGCTCCTGACATTGCCCCCCCCTCCCCCTTGCTTACACC
>VFSX01000004.1:815000-860000 GCA_016618255.1 Chlamydomonas sp. UWO 241
TGTAGGGGGCAGTGTTTCCATTAGCCACCCCGCGCCCCGTGCAAAAGTGTGTTTGCGGGGTGAGATTGAGGAAGTGAGCGTGAGGCCCGGGGTGAGCCATCACTTGACGGAACCACTGGTGTGTGTGTGGGGGGGGGGGGCAGGTCAACCGCTTAAGCCCTGAACGCGCAACTTCCAAGGAGGACTCCTAGTACCGTATGCGGTTTGAGCCTCGCGGGGGGGTCGAGAAAATGATTGTTTCGTTGCTCTGCGTGGTTGGTTTTCGTCAATTTTAGTCGATTTCAAGCCCCAAATCGGGTTTTTAGCTTCGTAGGGGTGCTCAAAACAATATTTCTTCGCGGAGGCTCAGGCTCTGTACGGAAGAGTCAGTTATTTCCTTTTCACGAATTTCATTTAATTTTCTGGAGCCATTCCACCGGAAATCCGACTCCATGGCTCCCAAATCACTGAGTTCAGTACCAGTTAGTCGGCCAACTGTCTGCGTGCTTTCTCCCCCACATGCACAGTCGCCCGCGCTGCTGGAGCCGGACTCCTATCGGTCAGTGGGCTAACTACCGTAGTGCTCCATGTACTTCCCGGCTAGATAGTTCACGGCAACGCCTTTGACCTTGAATGGCGAGTCTGGGGAGCAAGCCAGCGCAAAAAACATATTGCGACGGAGAGATCGCAAGCCACACCCGGGCCCGATGCGTCGCGATTGTTTGCGCTGGCTTGCTCCACTCGCTATTCGCGGCCAAAGGCGCTGCCGCTGCCGTGAACTATCTAGCCGTTAAGCACTTATGTATCGGTTTGCCCTCTCCCCCACATGCGCTGCTCGCTGCCGGAGCCGGACCAGATGCTGCCTTCGGCGTCCCCTGTGTGCTTGCTCTGCTTGCCCAGCACAAGCCCAATATCCACCCTCAAGCCCTGAATAGTACGCTGTGCCCATGCTAAGCCCATGCTGTGGTTTCTCTCCCCGCAGTCGCCCGCGCTGCTCGCTGCCGGAGCCAGACCAGACACTGCCTCTAGCGTCACCTGTGTGCCTGTTCTGCTTGCCCAGCACAACCCCAATAACCACCCTCGAGCCCTGAATAGTACGCTCTGCCCATGCCAAGCCCATGCTGCGTTTTCTCTCCCCGCAGTCACCCCCGCTGCTCGCTGCCAGACCAGATACTGCCTCCAGCGCCACCTGCTCAACTGGGTGCTTGCTGCTTGCACCAAATTTCCACCCACCGGCCGTGACTAGCGTGCGTGCACTGCTCACTTGAGCTTCAGGAAGCCCATGCTGCGTGCTACCCCCCCCCTCCCTACACTCCACCACACACACACACACACATGTGCAGTTGTCAGCGCTGCTCGCTGCCGGCACCGGACCAGGCGCTGCCTCTAGCGTCACGTAGGGCCATGTCAAACACAATTCCACACACAAGTCCACTCTTCAGTCTAAACCCAACCCACGCGGTGCAGACCAGCCAGCTGGGTCTGCTCCGCTGCCACGCGTGTGCCGCATGGCCTGCCTCGTTTATGTGTGTGCATTCGCCAGCTGGACCAGATGCTGCCTCCGGCATCCCCTGTGTGCCTGTTCTGCTTGCCCAGCACACACCCAATCACCACCCCCGAGCCCTGGATAGTATGCTCTGCCCATGCTAAGCCCATGCTGTGGTTTCTCTCCCCGCAGTCACCCGTGCTGCTCGCTGCCAGAGCCGCACCAGACGCCTCTGGCGTCACCAGTGTGCCTGCCCTGCTTGCCTAGCACAACCCCAATTACCACCCCCAAGCCCTGAATAGTACGCTCTGCCCATGCTTAGAAGCCCATGCTGTGTTTTCTCTCCTCGCAGTCGCCCGCGCTGCTCGCTGCCGGAGCCGGACCAGACGTGACTCCAGCGTGACTTGGATGCTGGCTGCTTTCTGCTCCCTGCACAAACACGCAGTCCAAACCCAACCACCGCCCAACCAGCCAGAGTCCTCTAATAAGCATGCTCGGTGCCGCCTGACTCGTTCCCTGCGTGTTGTATGCAGTCGCCCGTGCTGCTCGCTGCCAGAGCCGGACCAGACGCCTCTGGCGTCACTTGGATGCTGCAGGCGATGGGGCTGGCGCCCGCGGCGGCAACGGCCGGCGCAGCGCAGGCGGCAGTTGTTGCAGAGGTGGGCTTGTGGGCGTAAGTTGGGCTTAACCAGGCTTCCCTATGTCCAGATAAGTAAGGCGCAGTAACTGAAGGCCGTATGTGGCCACCCCCACCGAAGTCGGCCGCATAAGTTGGACATTTCCGAAAACGCCCAAATGGCCCTCTCAGGCCGCCCTGCCGCCACCCGCGGCACCCAAGATGTGTGTTAGGATGATAGTAGGCTTGTGGCGCCATCGCGAGGCCTGGGGAGAGGCGTGGGCGTGCGCGCTGGGGGAGGGGCGCCCCCACTGCATGGGCGCATGCAACTTTCCGGCCGCCATGCGCGGCCCAGGGTGCATGCTTGGACCTAATTCCAGCGTCGAGAGCTTGCAACGTATACCATTAAGGTTGCCTTTGACTGGCGAAGCGCGCGGACACGTCTGCGTCACGCCCATGGTGTGTGAGCATTCCGAACCTTGGATCGATCGCTTCACCGCCAGGAGACTCCTCCTTGCGAGTTAGCGCTGTCCAGCCCTGGCAAAGTGTACCATTTAGTTCGTGTTCGACGGGCGCTGCATGCCGTTGTGTGTGAACGCGTCCAGACGCCGAAAAGTGCCGCCTCACTCGAAAGCACACCAAGTGAGGCGGCACATTTCGATGTCAGGTCGCGCGCACACGCAACGACACGCAACGCCCTTCAGACACGAACTAAATGGTACACGTTGCAAGCTCTGGGCAGCGGAATGAGGTCCGGGGGTGCCCCCTGGGCGGAGAACGACGCACCTAAAGTTTCGATTTCCATGCGATGTCCGACGTTGTGACACTTCTGTGGCCAACTTTGGTGGGGGTGGCCATGAATAGCCCAATATACTAATGGAATTCTTCAGGAGTCCTGGGGACTCGTAGTCTGAGTCTTCAAGGATTCCTAGGTGGGATTCCTACGTTGAGTCATATAGGAGTCATAGGTCCTAGTAGGGATTCTTAGGTGGGTTGCCTTGGCGAAAACACTGGGTGGGGAGCGACGGCGACCGCGACACAACTGACCCGCACCCACACATGCCTCTCCCCCTTCCCCCTCCCCGCCGTTTCGCCTCCTTTCTTGCCACCGCCACCCAGCCCACCCACGCCCTTCCCTGGCTGTGTTGCATGCACGGAGGCGGGCGGAGGCGCATCGGGCACACTCCCCCTTCCCCCCCCCCGCCGTTTCGCCTCCTCTCTTGCCACCGCCACCCACCCCACCCACGCCCTACCCTGGCTGTGTTGCATGCACGGAGGCGGGCGGTGGCGCATCGGGCACGCTCGCCCGCATGCCCCTCCCGCCGTTTCGCCTCCTCTCTTGCCACAGCCACCCACCCCACCCACGTCCTACCCTGGCTGTGTTGCGTGCACGGGCATGCGGTGGCGCATCGGGCACACTTGCCCGCACGCCCCTCCCCGCCGGTTCGCTTCCTCTCTTGCCACCGCCACCCACGACACCCACCACACCCACACGCAGGCGGGCGTTGGCGCATCGGGCACGCTCCCCCCGCGTGCTGGCCCGAGCGCCCTGGGTGATGCTGCGCTGCATGCGCTGCTGCTGCTGGCGTTTGCACCAGACGACCCGCCGGGGACGGCCAACCCGTTCAGGTGTGTGACATGATGTGGAACACACACGCGCACCCGCACGTGCACGCGCACATGCACACGCACGTGCGCATGCGCTGCTGCTGCTGCTGCTGCTGCTGCTGCTGCTGGCATTCGCGCCCGACCACCCGCCGGGTATGGCCAACCCGCTCAGGTCTGTGACGTGATGTGGGCGCATTGTAGCTAGCCTCGATAGGCACCCACAATGCCACGCCCCAGGGGTGCGTACTGTAAACTGTTAACTGATGTGGGCGCACACGCGCATGCACCTGCGCATGCATACGCGCATGCACACGCACATGCGCTGCTGCTGCTGGCTTTCGCACTTGGCGACCCGCGGGGAATGGCCCGTTCAGGTGAAACGTACACCCGACACCCCGAACCCTTAAACCTACTCATGTGTGCATGTTTTCACGCACGTATGCAAACGCATACAGCTCATGCGCATACATACGCGCACGAACACGCGCACGCGCCCGCACGCACCACGTGCGCATACTCACACAGCTCACACACATAGTGGGGTGGTACACACACACACACATACACCTAGGACTGGGCAACCATTGGTTCACGTGGGCCTTTCGCAGGCGTGCTCACTCTCACTCTCACTCTCTCTGTCTCTCTCTGCCTCACTCTCTTGCAGGCGCGCCCTGGCGAGCCTCGAAGACTCGGCACATTCTCCACGACCCAGCGGCGGCGGTGCAGGTACTAACACGCATTTCGTACTACTACATTTCGTACTGCTACATTTCTTACAGCTACACCTATGGTTTAAGTAACGTATGATAACTGCATGTGGGCCAGTGGGCCACTAGTGGGCCCAGCGCGGCGTGGGCTTGCAAGCTCTCCCAATTGGGTTCTCCCAGAGGGCCCATGCGCAGCCATGCGCGCATTACCTCTTGAAGCTGATTGGGCCAGTGCATTGCATGATGGTGGGACGAGAAGCTTCGCCTACTTTCAAGTAGGTGCTGGAGCCCAGGTGACCAACACATGTCTGAGCATGAAACTCCATTGCGTGCCGAGGGAGATGGCTGCTCTTGTGATCAGTAGAGCTCTTGTGTGTCACATCAGATCAGTAGCATGCTGCCCGGCTGTGCACGGGTGTCTTCAAACATCCGGCTCCACTCCCTAGTCCGTTATTATGGCTTCAGCACCTGCAGCCCACGTGGGTGCACCCTCAGGGTGCACCCTGCGCATGCACTGCATGAGCCTGCTGCATGCATGCAACCATGCTGAGCCCTCAGCACGGCGATCCGCAGCCCCTGGGACTGGCAGCCAGGACAGAGTCTATGTATAATGCCCAAGGTGGTCCAATAGTGAGGAGGGAGTGCGTGAGAGGTTCCCGAGGTCCAAAAGTGCGACGGAAAGTATGACTTTACGCTCCCGATGTACCCCCGATCACGACGTCACGACAATCCGTCTGACACAACGAGAGTCCATCATGAACGGCATCACCGCGAGGGCGCGACAGGGCGCGTCGTCGTGCATGGCCGCGCCCACCGCCGCACCGTTCGCAGCACGGCGCGTGTCCGGCGCATCGCCCCTGCTCGCCGTGTCTCCATCCCCAGTGGCGGTGCGCAGGTCCCTCCTCAGCCTGCAGGCGCCTGTAGTGCGAGTGGCGGCTCGATGCGGCGTCCGCGCGCTGTCCGTCGTCAGCGATAAGGCCGCGATCTCGCTGGTGAGTCCATCGACGAGCATGGCGCAACAGGCGGGGTAGTGGTGCATAGATGGCGCCCTGGTGGTGGAGAGGGGGCTCCAGAGCCTGAATAGGATGGAGGTGGTGCATGGCTTGCATGGCATGCCATGCCACTCACAGCCGCCGGCAGTGCATGCACCCACAGACACACGCACGCACACGTACACATGCACCCACAGACACACACACGCACACGTACACACACGCCCGCGCAGAAGTCCATCGAACCAACGTCTGTGGAGGGCTGCCCTCGCGGCACGCACTGGGTCGTCCACAAGTTTGGCGGCACGTGCATGGCGACGGCGGAGCGCATGGCGGCGGTGGCCCAGCTGGCCATCGACGACCCAGCCAAGTCCAAGCTCGTGGTTGTGTCCGCGTGCGGCTCGCATGCCACCAGCCCCGTCAAGGTCACGGACCTGCTGCTCAACATGATGACGCGCGCTGTCGCCGGGGACAAGAACGCGTTCGAGGACCTGTCAAAAATCCGCGCCAAGCACGCAGCCACGGCGGGCGAGCTGCTCAGCTCCGAGCTCCTGGCAGAGTTCCTGGCCGTGCTGGACGAGGACATCACCAACATCAGGGCCATGCTGCAGGCGATGAGCATCGCGCGCATGTCTGCAGATGCGTTCTCCGACTACGTCGTCGGCCACGGCGAGCTGTGGTCTGCCCGCCTCCTGACCATGGTGTGCCGCCAGATGGGTGCTGACGTGGCGTTCATGGACGCGCGCGACGTGCTGGTGGTGACCCCGACCGAGGACGGCACAAGTGTGGACCTCGACGAGGCAGCATCCAACCAGAAGCTGGACGAGTGGTTCAACCTGCACGGAAACAACAAGCTGGTTATCGCGACCGGCTTCATTGCGCGCAACCCACAGGGCCAGGCCACCACGCTCAAGCGCAACGGCTCCGACTTCTCCGCGACCATGATGGGCGCGCTCTTCCGCGCTGGATACATCACGATCTGGACCGACGTCGACGGCGTGTACTCTGCCGACCCTCGTAAGGTGCCCGAGGCCGTCTGCCTGCCGGCGATGACGTACAAGGAGGCGTGGGAGCTGGCCTACTTTGGCGCCAACGTCCTGCACCCGCGCACCACGCAGCCAGTCATGAAGTACCGCATCCCCGTCGCCATCCGCAACTTCTTCAACCGCGCGGCGCCGGGCACCGTGATCACCGACCTGCAGGGCAACCTCGACTTCTACAAGGGCCGCGGCAAGGCGGGCACGATCACGGGCTTTGCCACGATCGACAACGTCGTCATCATCAACATTGAGGGCACGGGGCTGGTCGGCGTGCCGGGCATCGCAGCGGCCGTGTTTGGCGCGATGCGCGACGCACATATCAACGTGATCATGATCAGCCAGGCGAGCAGCGAGCAGTCCATCTGCTTTGTGGTGCGCCGCGAGGACGGTGACAAGGCGACCAAGGTCATGGAGAAGCGGTTTGAGCAGGCGATCGCCGCAGGGCGCGTGTCGGCGGTGCAGAAGATTGAGTCGTGCTGCGTGCTCGCGGCCGTGGGCCAAGCAATGGTCAACCGCAAGGGCTCGGCTGCCACGCTGATGAGCGCGCTGGCCAAGGCCAACATTAACATCAAGGCCATGGCGCAGGGCTCCAGCGAGTACAACATTACGGTCGTGGTGGACCAGAAGGACAGCGAGCGCGCTCTGATGGCGGTGCACTCGCGCTTTTACCTGTCCGACGTCCCCATCGGCGTCGGCATCGTCGGATCTGGCCTCATTGGCTCTGCTCTGATTGAGCAGCTGAGGGAGCAGAAGCAGAAGCTGCACGACGAGTTCAACATCGACATCCGCGTGCTGGGGATCGCGTCGTCGAAGAAGATGCTCCTCTCGCCCAAGGGCATCGACCTGGACAACTGGCAGGCGCAGATGGCCAGCGAGGGCGTCGTGTGCGACCTGCAGAAGTTTGGCGAGGCCCTCCGCGGCAGCTACATCCCCAACGTCGCGATCATCGACAACACGGCGTCCGACATGCCGCCGACGTTCTACCTCGGATGGATGCAGTCCGGCATCCACATCATCACGCCGAACAAGAAGTGTGGGTCCGGCCCGCTCGAGCAGTACCAGGCAGTGCGCAAGGTCCAGCGCGACGGCTACACCCACTTCTTCTACGAGGGCACCGTCGGTGCGGGCCTGCCCATCCTTGCGACCGTGAAGCAGCTGCAGGACACAGGAGACCGCGTCACCAAGATCGAGGGCATCCTCTCGGGCACGCTCTCGTACATCTTCAACACGTTCGGCAAGGGCCCCGCGACGTTCTCCGACATCGTGGCCGACGCCAAGGCCAAGGGGTACGCCGAGCCCGACCCGCGCGACGACCTCAACGGCACCGACGTCGCGCGCAAGGTCGTCATCCTCGCGCGCGAGTGCGGGCTCAAGCTCGAGCTCGAGGACATCCAGCTGGAGAGCCTCGTGCCGGCCTCGCTGCGCGTGGTCAAGGGCGGCGACGAGTACATGGCGCGGCTGCCCGAGTTCGACGGCGAGATGGCGGAGCGGCTGAGCGCGGCGGAGGCGAGCGGCGAGGTGCTGCGCTATGTGGGCGTGGTGGACGTGGAGGCGCGCAGGGGCGTTGTCCAGCTGCGGCGCTACCCCAAGTCGCACCCGTTCGCGCAGCTCGAGGGCACCGACAACATCATCTCGTTCACGACAGCGCGCTACTTCAAGCAGGCGCTCGTCGTGCGCGGGCCGGGCGCGGGGGCTGAGGTCACCGCGGGTGGCGTGTTTGGGGACCTGCTGCGCCTGGCTGCCCACCTGGGCGCCCCATCGTAATGCTTGAGAGACATTTGGAGTCGGACGAATCAATAATAATACAAAGAAGATACGGGGAGTCGGTAGGTAAAACGATGATAGAGCGCGCGCGGCAGTATGTGTAGGGACGCTACTACTGGTGGCTGGTGTAGCACTTGCCGCTGATCGCTGACGCCCCCGCAGCTCCACCCCGACAGCTACCACGCTGAGTCACCGTCATCGCGCCCAGCAGCTCGCATCCCCTCCCTGTCCTGCTTCCCTTGTCGCATCAAACCACGTCCCATCACCTGCAACCGCGGCCGTAGCTCACTCCCGTCAGCCTGCTGCGCAGCAGTGATTCCCCCGCAAGCCGTTTACGGCTCTGGGCTGGGTTTCCAGTTTCCCAGAAAACAACCTTTTACTTGGTGGGAGAGGGTGCGGCGCGGCGCGTTGAAAAGCTCGTGCCGAGAGCAGCCCAACGGCATGCGTTGCATGAATACCCGCTGTGTATTGTGCCTGGTATGAGCGGTCTAAGTTGCTGGAGCCGGCAGAAAACTTATTACTAAAATCCTTCCCAGGGACCACTGGTCACTGCTGCGTTCTGGCAAGCGCCAGACACAGCGCGCGCTCGACAGCTGCACACAGCGTGGTACAGCGAGCAAACTGAAAAAATGCCACAGCGAGGCAGCCGCAAGCGCTCTGCTCTGGTAGTGCCTGGCACCATACGCGCTCCGACAGCTGCAAGCATCGCACGCACGCTAGAAAATTCTGACGCAGCGAGCCTGCCGCAAGCACTCTGAAAATGCCTGGCACTGCGCACGCTCTGACAGCGTCATGCATCGCACGCACACTAGAAAATTATGGTGCAGCGAGCCTGCCCCAAGCGCTCTGAACATGCCGGACACCGCGCACGCTCTGACAACCCTCAATTCTCACATACAGGAGCGGCTGTTGCGTACTCCAGGCTGCACGACGGCCTGTCCGTGTGGGGGCTGCAACAGGACGCGGAGCCGGCGGCCCTGCTGCTCTACGCGCTTCTCCACACGTGCGCAGGTTTGTGTGGGGCCCACACTCTTACGTCCACACCTTGCACACCCACACCCACACCCTATCCATGCCGGCAGCGCTACTGAGGTGCGTGCGTGCAGGTGTGTGAGTGTGTGTGTGGGGGGGGGGGGCGCACCATCTTGCGTTCACACCTATCCACACCTGGCCCCGCGCCGGCACGCGGCCGGGCTCTGTCGCACGTGCTAGGAGTGGTAGGTTTTGGGCCCAAAACACACATGCATGCACACATACACACATACACAAACACACATGCACACACACACACACACACGCGCGCACACACGCGCGCACACACACACACGCCCTTGCCCCCCCTGCGTTCACACGCCAGGCTATGAGACCACGTCCTCTCTTGGACCGCTGCCGAGACGCTCCTGCTGCCGCTGCTGCTGCTGCACGCACACACACACACACACACCTCCCCCTCCCACGTCCAAACTCCAGGCTTCCGTGACCACGTGCTCTCTCGAAGTGGTGCAAAGACGCTCCTGCTGCTGCTGCTGCTGCTGCTGCTGCTGCTGCTGCCGCTGCTGCTGCACACACGCACCCACGCGCACACTGCACGCCAGGCTTCCGAGACCACGTGCTCTGTCGGACCGATGCAGAGACGCTCCTGCTGCCGCTGCCGCTGCTGCCGCTGCCGCTGCTACACACGCACACACACGCACACACACACACACTGCAGGCTTCCGAGACCACGTGTTGCCTCGGACCGACCCCGAGACGCTCCTGCTGCCGCTGTTGTGCTGCGCGCGCACACACACACACACACACATGCGCGTGTACACCCCCTCCTGCATCCACACGCCAGGCTTCCGACACCACGTGCTCTCTCGGGCAGATGCCGAGACGCTCCTGCTGCCGCTGCTGCGCTGCGCGCACACACACACACACACACACATACGCTGCACACACACACACACACACATACACACTGAACGCAAGGCTTCTGCGACCACGTACTCTCTCGCACCGATGCCTAGACGCTCCTGCTGCCGCTGCTGTTCTGCTGCTGCACACACACACACACACACACACACACACGCACTGCACGCCAGGCTTCCGAGACCACGTGCTCTGTCGGACCGATGCCGAGACGCTCCTGCTGCCGCTGCTGCTGCACACACACACACACACACGCACACGCACACTGTACGCCAACCCTCCGCGACCACGTGCTCTGTCGGACCGATGCCTAGCTAGACTCCTGCTGCTGCTGCTGCTGCTGTTGCGCACACACACACACACACACACACGCACGCACACTGCACGTCAGACTTTCGAGACCACATGCTCTCTCGGACCGATGCGGAGACGCTGCTGCTGCCGCTGCTGCTGCTGCACACACACACACACACACACACACACTGCGCGTCAGGCTTCCGAGACCACGTGCTCTCTCAGGCCGATGCCGAGACACTCCTGCTGCCGCTGCTGCTGCTGCACACACACTCGCACACTGCACGCCAACCTTCCGCGACCACGTGCTCTGTCGGACTGATGCCTAGCTAGACGCTCCTGCTGCAACTGCTGCTGCTGCTGTTGCGTGCACACACACACACACACACACACACATACACACACATACGCACACATACACACACGCGTACACACACACACACACACAAGCACACACACACGCACACACGCACACTGAACGTCAGGCATCCGAGACCACGTGCTCTCTCGGACCGATGCCGAGACGCTCCTGCTGCCGCTGCTGCTGCTGCTGCACACACACACACAGAGAGAGAGAGATATCGTTACAGAGAACTCTGCACGGCAGACCTAGATAGGCTGTTTCTAGTCATCAATTGAGGAGATTCCGTTTGAAGGCGGGAGACCAACAGTGCGCCAGCAAGAGGGTGAACAACCTCATTCGTAAAGCAGTGGGGGAAAGGGGCAGTGGCGGGTCATTGACGGCTGTGTTCGTCAATCCGCCTCGACTGAGTTTAAACTAGGTGTCGGCAGAAAGGCTTCCACAGTTGTGGAAATCATGCTAAGATGATCCACTCGGTGGTGACCCGCTCGATGAACTCGGGGCGCTCGGGGATGTCGCGTGTGAAGTCGAAGAGATGGATGTTTGCGGAGGGCGTAGAACGTGACGGAGTGGGCGCAAAAGTCACCGGCGTGAGCCGGAAGAAGGTGATGGCGCCGCCGGCATAGAGCGAAGTCGTGTCCGAACAGCGGCAGTCGTGCAAGTGGGAGGCAGTGGGAGGGAGGCAGCGGGTGGGTAGTCGGAGGGAGAGCGGGAGGCGCGGGGGAGGGTTAGGGAGGGGCGAGGGGCACAAGATGGGGTGGGGTGCAGCGGGGATGGAGGGGTGGAAGACAGGAGAAGGGAGGGAGGAGAGGGGAGAGAGGAGGGAGCCACACTGTGGCCCGGCCACATGACGCATACATAGGCGCTGGTAGCATGGGGGTGCATGGGGTGCATGTGCGCGCATGGGGCGCATGGGGAGGGGCAACTCCATGTGACGAGCATGTGGGTGTATGGAGGTCGACGGGGCGGCAGTGGATAAGCGGTGGGTCTCTTGAGGTGGGGCGTGGGGTCGAATGAACGACTGGGCAGTGGGCGGTGGGCGGGACGGTGGCGGCTGGAGGAACTCGGTAGCTCAAGTTGAGCGCTGGCTCGGCCGCATGGCGGTCGAGGTGATGGCACTGAGATACCTGGGCTCCGTTGTCTGAAGCTACAGAGCTGCGGGGGGAGGGAAATCTGTGCGGTCGGGCGTCACGTGTTTTTTGCCATTTGGAGGGCGTGCGAGAGAGTGCGGATGGACTGAGTTCCTGGATGCATGCGTCGACTGGCTGCTGAATTGGCAGCCCGACGACAGAGGGCGTACGGAGGAGGAGAGGCGGCGAGAATCGGCGGCGGCATGGGTGAAGGGGGGTCGACGTAGGCGGCGGCGATGACTGCGCGGGCGCCCCACGCGCCCACGCGCCCACAGAGTGGGGCGCCCCCCCCCCACACACACACACACGCACACTGCACGCCAGGCTTCCGCGACACGTGCTCTGTCGGACCGATGCCGAGACGCTCCTGCTGCCGCCGCTGCTGCTGCTGCACACACACACACACACACACACACACACACACACACACTGAACGCCAGGCTTCCGAGACCACGTGCTCTGTCGGACCGATGCCGAGACGCTCCTGCTGCCGCTGCTGCGCTGTGCGTACGACACGCCTCCGTCTGCGCGGGGCCACGCGTACATGCTGCAGATCCTTCTGTTGATTCTGTCTCAGGATGAGTCAGTGATGCAGGTGTGTGTGGGGGGGGGGGGCGGTGTTTGTGCGTGTATTTGGGGGGAGGCCTGGTGGGGGGGGCCACGCGTACATGCTGCAGATCATTCTGTTGATTCTGTCTCAGGATGAACCAGTGTTGCAGGTGTGCGTGTGTGTGTTTGTGTGTGTGTGTTTGCGGGGGCGGTGTGTGTGCGTGTCGGGGGGGGGGGGTCTGCGTGCATGCTACAGATCCTTCTGATGATTATATCCCAGGATGCACCAGTGGTGCATGTGTGTGTGTGGTGGTGGTGGTGGGTATGACTTAGGTGCCCTCACGCTCACCCTCGCCCTCGCAAATATACGGCAAACACACTGACATACATACGCCCTGTGACACAGCGTTCGTTACACACACTCCCTCCCTCCCTATCTCCTCCTCTCCCCTCCCTCCTCCCTCCCCCCTCCCCTCCCCCCCCCCCCCCTCCCCCCCTCTCCCTCCCTCCCTCCCCCTTACCCTGCAACCCACTCTGTATATAAGCCATCCAGCACACGCCCATCCCCCCAGACTGCCTGGTACAGTCAGCACCGTATCAGCAGCAGCACACACAAACACACACCTACACACATACACCGCATGCTAACACATGCTCGCTCACATACACGCACACAGACACACACACACACACACACGCACGCACGCACACACACACACTCCCAGGCCATCCAGCGCACCCCCCCCCCCAGGGGAGGCCACCTTGTTCAGTCAGCACCCCAGCAGCAACAGCACACACACACACACACACACACACACGCACGCACACGCACGCACACACTCCCAGGCCATCCAGCGCACCGCCTCCACCAGGGGAGGCCACCTGGTATAGTCAGCACCCCAGCAGCAGCACACACACACACACACACACACTCACACACACACTCCCAGGTCATCCATCACACGTCCATCCCCCCGGGTGTGGCCGCCTGGTACAGTCAGCACCCCGGCAGCAGCAGCAGCACACACACACACACACACACACACACACACACCACCACACCACACCAAACATCCTCACACATGCTCTCTCGCATACACGCACGCACACACACACACACACAGGCCATCCAGCGCACGTCCATCCCCCAGGGTGCGGCCGCCTGGTACATTCAGCACCCCAGCAGCAGCACATATTCCATTCCAGATCGTTACAAAGATAACGGCGATATCGTTCCAGAGGTCGGCGAAAGGGCGTCTGTCAATAGCGGGAGACCACTCATCGCTATGAGGGGATATAATGCCACTCTGCTGCGGGGGGGCTGCCTCTGAGGCACTGCATCTAAGTACGCTGTGTTGTACGCTGACTAAACTGACTGTGATCACTCTCACTCTCTCTGAGGCTGTGTGGTGGTCGCAACCTCTATCCCGCCTTAATCAGATCGCCGCATATGGACTCCCACAGCTGTGGAAATCTCGCTAGGGTGAGCCATCCGGGTGGGACTCGGTTGTCGAGGATGCGCGTGAGCTCTGGGTACGCGGCGTACTTGGCTCGCTCTCGTTTGAACTGGTCAAAGCGATTCTTGTCGGCGTCTCGAAACTGTTGGGATGTGAAAATGTCACCTGCATTTTGCCGGTACGACGTGATGGCCCCTCCCGCGTGGAGGCCATCCGCGTCCGGTCGACGGCACATGAAAAGTGCGGCGGTGGCTGGGAAGATGGGGTGTGGAGGGTGAAGGGGCTGGGGAGGGGGAGGGGAGGGGAAGATGGCGGGGCTGGGGTGGGGAGGGTGGAGGGGCTGAGGAGATGGAGAGGGGGGGAGGTGGCGGATGAGGGGACCGATGAACGCAGCTCGGTGTTTGTTGATGGTGTCGATGATGGGCGCTGTGGGTGGGTCCATGGCGTGCATCTCGATGGTGGAGGTGTGAGGGGAGGAAGGGGAAAGGTTGTGGGGGATCCGCTTAAGGCGGCGTAGGAATCGGTTGTGAGTAACCTCGAGGCGGTGGATGTGGGCTTTGTTCAGTGTCCATGCTTGGCAGCAGCACACACACACACACACACACACACACACACACACACACTCCCAGGCCATCCAGCGCACGCCCATCTCTCCAGGTGTGGCAGCCTGGTACACCCAGCACCCCCTCGTTGGCATCAGAGCAGCATCCTGCAGCCTCGGCAGCCTCCTTGTGATGGTCCTTACGCACCCTCCCCCCCCCCCTCCTCCCCCCTCACAGGTAATCCAGCACACGCCGATCCCCCCAGGTACCGCAGCCTGGTACCGTCAGCACCCCCTGGTTGGTATCGGAGCAGCGCCCTGCAGCCTCGGCAGCCTCCTCGTGATGATCCTCAGTCATACTCCCCCTCCCCCCCCCGCCCCCCCGCCCACACACACAGGCCATCCAGCGCACGCCCATCCCCCGGGATGCGGCAGCCCGGTACACCCAGCACCCACTTGTTGGCATCGGAGCCGCACCCTGCAGCCTCGGCAGCCTCCTCGTAATGGTCCTTACGCACCACCACCACCCTCCTCCCCTCTCCCAGGCCACCGAGCACACGCCCATCCCCCCCGGGTGCGGCAGCCTGGTACAGCCAGCACCTCATCAGCACCACACCGCTCTTCACACACACGCACACGCAAACACACACACACTCCCAGGCCATCCAGCGCACGCCCATCCCCCCGGGTGCGGCAGCCCGGTACACCCAGTACCCACTCGTCGGCATCGGAGCAGCACCATGCAGCCTCGGCAGCCTCCTTGTCATCGTCCTCAGGCATTACCCACCCCCTCCTCCCCCCTCACAGGCCATCCAGCGCACGCCCATCCCCCCGGGTGCGGCAGCCTGGTACACCCAGCACCCTCTCGTTGGCATCGGAGCTGCACCCTGCAGCCTCGGCAGCCTCCTTGTCATCGTCCTCAGGCATTACCCACCCCCTCCTCCCCCCTCACAGGCCATCCAGCGCACGCCCATCCCCCCGGGTGCGGCAGCCTGGTACACCCAGCACCCTCTCGTTGGCATCGGAGCTGCACCCTGCAGCCTCGGCAGCCTCCTTGTTATGGTCCTCGTACGCTGCGTGCTGGCGGGCCTGGCGTCTGCGCCACCGGCGGCGGGGGCGGCGGAGGGCTCGGGCGACGCGCAGCAGGCGCAGGCGCAGCAGGCGTTCCTGCCCACCAACGCGCTCGCAGGTGAGCACACACACACATCCTGAAGTGACTTGAGCGTAGTGCCCATCGCTGCTTTCCTGCCTTAGTCCCGAGGCGCAGCAGCAGGAGCAGGCGCAGCAGCAGCACAGGCGCAGCAGGCGTTCCTGCCCACCAACGCGCTCGCAGGTGAGCCCCCCCCCCCCTTGAGAACCCTAGTGAAGTGCCCATCGCTGCTTTCCTGCCCGTCCTGAGGCGCAGCAGCAGGATCAGGCGCAGCAGCAGCACAGGCGCAGCAGGCGTTCCTGCCCACCAACGCGCTCGCAGGTGAGCCCCCCCCCCCGCCCCCCCCCTTGAAAACCCCAATGAAGTGCCCATCACTGCTTTCCTGCCCTAGCCCCGAGGCACAGCAGCAGGAGCAGGCGCAGCAGCAGCACAGGCGCAGCAGGCGTTCCAGCCCACCAACGCGCTCGCAGGTGAGCCCCCCCCCCCCCTTGAGAACCCTAGTGAAGTGCCCATCGCTGCTTTCCTGCCCGTCCTGAGGCGCAGCAGCAGGAGCAGGCACAGCAGCAGCACAGGCGCAGCAGGCGTTCCAGCCCACCAACGCGCTCGCAGGTGAGACCCCCCCCCCTTGAAAACCCTAGTGAAGTGCCCATCACTGCTTTCCTGCCCTAGTCCTGAGGCGCAACAGCAGGAGCAGGCGCAGCAGCAGCACAGGCGCAGCAGGCGTTCCAGCCCACCAACGCGCTCGCAGGTGAGACCCCCCCCCCCCCCCCCTGAAGTGACCCTAAAGCAGTATACATTGCTACTGTCCTGCCCTAGTCTCGAGGCGCAGCAGCAGCAGGCGCAGGCGCAGCAGGCGTTCCAGCCCACCAACGCGCTCGCAGGTGAGCCCCCCCCCCCCCTTGAGAACCCTAGTGAAGTGCCCATCGCTGCTTTCCTGCCTGTCCTGAGGCGCAGCAGCAGGAGCAGGCGCAGCAGCAGCACAGGCGCAGCAGGCGTTCCAGCTCACCAACGCGCTCGCAGGTGAGACCCCCCCCCCTTGAAAACCCTAGTGAAGTGCCCATCACTGCTTTCCTGCCCTAGTCCTGAGGCGCAACAGCAGGAGCAGGCGCAGCAGCAGCACAGGCGCAGCAGGCGTTCCAGCCCACCAACGCGCTCGCAGGTGAGACCCCCCCCCTCCCCCCCTGAAGTGACCCTAAAGCAGTATACATTGCTACTGTCCTGCCCTAGTCTCGAGGCGCAGCAGCAGCAGGCGCAGGCGCAACAGGCGTTCCTGCCCACCAACGCGCTCGCAGGTGAGCCCTCCCCCTCCCCCCCCCTGAAAACCCTAGTGAAGTGCCCATCGCTGCTTTCCTGCCCTAGTCTCGAGGCGCAGCAGCAGGAGCAGGCGCAGCAACAGCAGGCGCAGCAGCAGCAGGCGCAGGCGCAGCAGGCGTTCCTGCCCACCAACGCGCTTGCAGGTGAGCCCCCCCCCCCCCCCCCCCGCCCCCCCCCCCTCCCCCCCTGAAAACCCTAGTGAAGTGCCCATCGCTGCATTCCTGCCCTAGTCTCGAGGCGCAGCAGCAGGAGCAGGCGCCGTAGGCACAGCCGGCGTTCCTGCCCACCAACGTGCTTGCGGGTGAGCCCCCCCCCCCCCCCCAAGTGATCCCAGCTTATTTCCAATCGCTGCTTTCTTTAATCTGAGGTGCAGCAGCAGCAGCAGGCGCAGCAGGCGTTCCTGCCTACCAGCGCTCTCGCAGGTGAGCCCCCCCCGCTTGAAGTGACCCTAGCGTAGTGTCCATTGCTGCGTTCTTGCCCTAGTCTCGAGGCGCAGCAGCAGCAGCAGCAGGCACAGCAGCAGCAGGCGCAGCAGCAGCAGGCGCAGCAGGCGCTCCTTCCCACAAACGACCTCGCAGGTGAGCCCCCTTGAAGTGACCCTAGTGAAGTACACATCGCTGCTTTTCTGCCGTAGTCTCGAGGCGCAGCAGCAGCAGCAGCAGCAGGCGCAGCAGCAGCAGCAGCAGCAGCAGTAGGCGCAGCATTCGCAGCAGGCGCTCTTCCCCATAAACGCGCTGGCGGGTAGGATCATGCACAGCTCGCATGTACGCACCCACCCACCCACACCAGGCTCATACACACACAAACGCACTCACACACACACACACACACACACACACACACACACCGCAGCACTCGCCAACACAAGCGCCTTTGTTGTCGGCATCCACGCGCACGCGGCCTCCCGCCTGCTGCACCTATTTCAGGTAGAGAGAGACATGGAGAGAGAGAGAGAGAGAGAGAGAAGGATAGAGACACTGTGTACGTGTGTATTTGTGTGTGTGTGTTTGTGTCATCCACGCACACGCTGCTCCCGCCTGTTGCACCTATTCCAGATTAAAGAAATACGAAAAGAGAGACAGAGAAGGACAGAGAGACGCTGCGTACGTGTGTGTGTGTGTGTGTGTGTGTTGCATCCACGCGCACGCGGCCTCCCGCCTGCTGCACCTATTTCAGATAAGCGAGGAAACGAGAGAGGTAGGGGGGGGGGGGGAGAAGGAGAGAGAGAGAGAGAGAAACACGGCGTGCAAGCACGTGTCTCATCCGCACGCACGTGGCCTCCCGGCTGCTGCACCTTATCCTGGCGTGGGGAGAGAGATCGTTTGCGCGCATGTGCGTGCGTCGCACACACACACACACACTCACACACACATGCACACACACGAACACACACACACACACACACACACACAGGCGCACACACACACATGCACACATACACACACACACATACACACACGCAAGCACTGGGCATACGGCAGTCCAAGCTCTCTGCACGTGCAGCTGGCGGCCCACCTCCCCTGCACACACGCCTCACACCACCACCACAATCCCCCCCACACACACATATGCGCACAGAGACACAAACACACACACGCACACACACACAGGCGCTGGGCAGGCGTCAATCCAAGCTCTCTACGCGTGTGGCTGGCGGCCTGACCACCACACCACCCCACCCGCACACAGACCACACCACCACCATCACCACCACCCACACATGCATGCCCAGAGACACAAACACACACACACACTCACACACAAACATGCACAGGCGCTGGGCCGACGGCAGTCCAAGCTCTCTGCGCGTGTGGCTAGCAGCCTGCACACACACACACACACACACACGCACACACACACACACACACACATGCACACACGCACACACATGCACACACACACACACACAGGCACTGGGCCGACGACAGTCCAAGCTGTCAGCACGTGTGGCTGGCGGCCTGCCCAGCAATGCGCAACAGGCAGACGCTGAGTCAGACCTGGCAGTTGTGGAGGACTTCATGCAGGTGTGTGTGTGTGTGTGCGTGTGTGTGTATGTGTGTTCATGTGTGTGTGTGCATGTGTGTGTGTGTGTGTGTTCATGTGTGTGTGTGTGTGTGTGCATGTATGTGTGTGTGTGTGTGTGTGTGTGTGTTCATGTGTGTGTGTGCATGTGTGTGTGTGTGTTCATGTATGTGTGTGCATGTGTGTGTGTGTTCATGTGTGTGTATGTGTGTGTGTGTGTGTGTGTGGCTGGCGGTCTGCCCACCAATGCACAACAGGCTGATGCTGAGTCAGAGCCGGGCAGGTGTGAAGGACTTCATGCAGGTGTGTGTGTGTATGCGTGTGTGTGCATGCGTGTGTGTGTGTGTGTGTGTGTGTGTGTGTGTGTGTGTGTGGCGGTCTACCCAGCCACGCGCAGCAGGCACACGCTGAGTCAGCGCCGGAAGTTATGGAGGACTTCATGTGTGTGTGTGTGTGTGTGTGTGTGTGTGTGTGTGTGTGTGTCGGCCTGCCCAGCCACTCTCAGAAATCAGATGGTGAGTCGGAGCTCGTGCATGCGCTGCACACACACACACACGCACACGCGCAGGTGGTGCTAGAGTCTCTGTGTGCGCCTTTGGGACCCAGCACACCGCGCAACCCGGAGCTAATGTATGTCATGCTGCAGCGGCAGGAGCTGCTGCAGCCGTACGCTGGGCACGCGCGATTCGGGGCAGCGGTCGCGTTCCTGCAGGTGCGCTGTTCTCGCCTTTCGCCTCCTTTCCATTTTGTTCGACACCGATGTATGTGCACACCTACTTGAACACGCATTCGCTCCGCAGCGGTAGGGGACCTGGGGGGATGCGCCCACGCTCTTCGCAGAGTGGGGGTCCCTTACTACCACCAGGAGCCAGCCATCTCAGTGAGGTGGTCGGGCTCTACGCGCCGAGGATGGGCGCACACGCGCCTGTAGAGGAGTCCCTGACTGCAGCATCCATCAGCATGGGAGTTTCTTCGCGTTTGATCCGATGGGCTCTGCGTGTGTCGTTGTGGGGGTGGGGTGGGTGGGTGACAGCTTGCCTCAACAGAGGCTGCGTGCACAAACACATAGTCGGGGGTCACACGCGTACTGTGTGTGACAAGGGGGGGGCGGGACGGTGTGTGTGGGTCCTGAAAGCGCACGCCCTTGCAGGGGCGTGTGAGGCAAACACACACACACACACACACACACACACACACACACGCACACACACACACACCTTCACACGCGTGCACACACACACACACACTCACACACACACAAACACGTACACACGCTTACAGGCCCACGTCGACTTTTTCAACCAGAGGCTGGCAGCTGTGCGCGCGCGACTGGGGCCCGAGTCTGAGGAGACGTGGGAGGCACCGCAGGTGTTTGTGTGGTGGCCGATTTTACAGTCTGTGGGACGCCTTGAATGGCGCATTTGTGTGTGTGCGTGGCGTGTGTTCGCGTGGCATGTGTGTGTGTGTGTGCGTGTTTGTGGGTGGCAAGGATCGGACGGGATCGCACGGGGCGAGCCTGCACCCCTCTAGCTGTTGTTGCTGTCTGCTGTCTTGAAACATTGTGAGATGTGGGAATCGCCACAGGTGCGTGAATCGTGGCCGATTATGCAGTCCGTCGGACACCTCGAATGGCGTTTTTGTGTGTGTGTGGTGTGTGTGCGTGGCGTGTGTGTGCGCGTGTGCGTGTGTGTGCGCGTTTGTGGGTGGGAAGGATCGGACGGGGCAGGCCTGCAGCCGTCAAGCTAGTGTTGCTGTCGGCTGTCTTGATACACTGGGAGAGACGTGGGAAGCGCCATAGGTTCGGTTGTGTGTGCGTGTTGCGTTGTGTGCGCGTGTGCGTGTGCCCTACCACAGCCAACGTCGCAAGACGCGCAAGTCGAGGCGGTCACAACGCCCGAGGCGGTCAGGGCGCGCCTCAGGCGGTGGTGGGCGCCTGAAGTGGTGCCTAAGGCGACGCCTCAGGCGGTCAGGTGTGCAGCTCAGGCGGTCTCGGCACGCCTACGGCGCCGCCTGATTCACGCCAGTGAAGGCGCTGCCTCAGGCGATGGGAATGTGGTAGCAGTGGTGGTGGTACGGCGGCGGCAGCGTGTGTGTGTGTGTGTGCTCGATGCCCTCTACTATGCGGGCGAGACCCGATCGCCCCCCCCCCCACACCACACACACACACACACACAGACACAGAGATAGAGAGAGGGACGTTCGTTACAGCTCTTACCGCACGGGCAACCTGGATTACGGTCTCGATGTCTGTGCTTACTAAATCACACACACCGGCAATCGTTTCAGAGGTCGAAAACACCCATGGATCTCAAGCTCGTTCGCTGCGAGTGACGAGCCATATGAACTAGTACGCTCACACACACACACACACTTTCCATTCCATTCCAGATCATTACATAGAGAACGGCGACATCGTTCCAGAGGTCTGGATAAGGACGCCTGTCAATAGCGTCGCTATGAGGGGATATACACACACACACACATAGCGGGTGACCACTCGTCGCTACGAGGGGACACACACACACACACACACGTGCACTCGTCTCCAGGTTCTCCAAGAGGTCTCGGCAGCGTCGCTTTTCTGGCACCCGGAGCCAAGGGCCGGCCACGAACTCAGGTGTGCATGCGTGTATGCATGCGTGTGTGCGTGCGTGAGTGAGTGTGTGGGTGTGGGTGTGGGTGTGAAGCGGTGAGCGCTCGAGCTCGTGTGTGTGTGTGTGTGTGTGTGAGTGTGTGTGTGCGTGTGCTTGCATGCCAAAGATGCCGTTCACACAAACACGCACACGCATACACGCACACTCACACACACACACGCACACGCACACACACAGGTTTGCCTACGAGGAAGAGCGCCACAGCGAGGACTTCTTCATGCCGTACGTGTGGAGCCTGCTGCTGCCGCGCGTGCCGCTGGCGTGGGAGGCGGGCGCCGTCCGCCTGTGTGCGCCCTGATGGGCTGGGTAGAGGCACCTTGGAAGCCACTGCTGCATTCATTCACCACGGCGTCTGTCATGGCACTAGCAGCTGGCGTTGGAGGCCCACCGGCGCTGTGTGCCTGTGTGCGCTGTGATGGGCTGGGTAGAGGCACCTCAGAACCACTGCCAGATGCATTCGTCACAGCGCCCGTCTTGGCACTAGCAGCTGGCTTTTGATGCGCCGTGTGCGTGTGCCTGTGTGCGCCGTGATGGACTGGGGATGGATGCGACTTGGTAGGTCAAGAGATAGAGGACCACCTGCAAACGCTGCTTGATTCGTTTATCACAGCGCCCATCGCGGCACTAGCAGCTGGCGTTTGAGGCGTGCGCCATGCGCCTGTCCCCTAATGGACTTAAACTGTAGAGGCACCTAGGCAGCATCCACGGGGGCATGTAACTAGTCAAAACAGAGAGAGAGGATCCAAACACGGTTGGCTTGTGTTGACGCGGAGCTGTTGCCAGCCTACTCTCGTGCACGCGTGTTGACTCAACCAACGGATTTCGCGTCTGCGTGCGCAATCTGTGCTTTCAGGAAGATCATGCCAAGGTGCTGCAGCGCACTGGGTAAGACCACAACAGGTTGTTGCATCCCTAGTTACATAGGGGGAGATTGGACCTGGGAGATCAGGGGACGTCGCATGTGAATTGCTCACGGTGCGGCGGGTAACAGAGACAAACAGGTGGTGATTCATCATCAAACATGAAACATGTGATGCAGAGAAGGTGTGCAGCTTGTGTGTGACAGATACTGGCCCCCCCCAGGGTGTGAATTTGGAGCAACCCCCAGGGACAACCCCCAGGGTGGGAAGTTGGGAGTGTGACACACTTTTGGTTTGAATTGTTTTCCTCGCTTGCTCGTGCTTCCTCCTCACCCTTCTCAGAATTGTTTGAGTGCGAGCTTTTTCATGCGATACAGCTGCTTTTCGCACGCATGCACCGCGGCGCGCCAGCTGCCGGACGACCAGGGCGTTCTGGGCCATAGGCGGCTTGTTGCGCACGCCCAGGTGACGCCAGCATGGTGCCACGACGAATCGGCGGACCTGTAAGCTCTGGACGCTAGGCGGTGGTGATTGCAGCAGAGGCACTGCGGGCGCAGGCATGGCGCATGCGGCCATGCATGCGGCCATGCGGGTGTTTGCAGATGGGAAACACAAAACAGCCCTCATGGCCTTCGCTGAGACTGGCCAGCTGGAGGCCATGCGTGTCCTCCTGCAGCACTCGGCCGACCCAGCCGCCATGATGATGCTGACCTGCGCTGGTGGCTCGACTGCCCTCTCGGCGGCTGCGACCAAAGGTCAGGTGGAAGCCATGCGTCTGCTCCTCGACCATTCCTCGGCCGACCCAGCTGCCATGATGATGATGATGTCACCTGATGGTGGCCCTTCTGCCCTAATGGTGGCTGCAGGCGAAGGCCACGTGGGCGCGATGGAGCTGCTGCTCGACCACCCCTCTTCCGACGCAGCAGCGATGATGATGCTCGCGGATACCGAGGGTGATACCGCCCTGATGTGGGCTGCTGAGTCAGGCCGAGTGGAAGCCATGCGCCTGCTGCTCAACCACCCATCTGCAGACGCGGCAGCCATGATGATGCTGGAAGACGAGAGCGGCAAAATCGTGCTCATGCAGGTCGCTGACAAAGGCCGCGTGGACGTCATGCGCGTGCTGCTCGACCACCCATCTGCCAACGCAGCAGCCATGATGATGCACAGAAATCCCAGTGACCGGACGGCCCTCCTGCGTGCTGCTGTGGCAGGCAAAGTGGACGTCATTCGCGTGCTGCTCGACCACCCATCTGCCGACGCAGCAGCTATGATGGTGCTCGCAGGCGATGAGGGCGCTACCCCCCTGACAAGGACTGCAGAGGCAGGACATGTGGACGCCATGCGTCTGCTCCACCCATGGGCAGACCCGGCAGCGATGATGATGCACACCGATACCAACGGTATCACCGCCCTCATTCACGCTGCTTACGCCGGCCACGTGGATGCTGTGCGCCTGCTGCTCGACCACCCGTCTGCCGACGCAGCAGCCATGATGACGCTCTCATGCTCCAACGGTTCCACCCATCTCATGATGGCTGCTGCGGGAGGTCACATGGATGTCATGCGCCTCCTGCTGGACCACCCATCTGCCGACGCGGCCGCCATGATTGCAGCGCGCAATACTGGAGGCTTCTCTGCGCTCACGGCTGCTGCTCAGTTTGCTTCTGATGGCCCCTACAACTCAGACGCGTCCCCAACAACCCCCTGCGCGCCCTTGCTGCTCCTGCTGCGCCGCGTCGCTGTGGAGCCGCAGCCAACCGACGCCCAGCAGGCACACATGAGCCTGGTGGTGGAGGCGTTGTGCTAGGGCCCACGGGCAAGCGCGCTGTTTGACAACGACCAGCCGGACGGCGTCCGCGACGAGTGCGTGCGCCTGCTGCTTGCGCGGGGTGCCAGCAGCACTGTGCCTGAGCCAGCCAGCCCTATTGTTTCGCGCATCGTGCGCGACCTAGCGCAACTGGCGAGCGTGCCGCACCTCATCAGCAAGGCCGTCGTGGGGATGGCGGCTGCGCGGCGGCAGGACAAGAGGCCGCGAGACGACGCGTGAGCCCGGTCACGAGAGCAGGTGTGTGTGTGCGTGAGTGTGTGTGTGCGTGCATGTCATTGAGTGCTCTCGCTCGCTCTCGCGCGTGCATTTTGTTGGTTTGCGCATGCACACCCACACGTGTCAAAGATGCAGCTGGCATGCACGCCCAGACACGCACACACGCGCACACGCATGCACACACTCACACACCTCACACACACCTTGCACGCACTCGCTCGCACACGCACACACCTCACACACTCTCTCACACGCACACCCACCCACCCACCCCCACCCAACACACAGACACAACGTCACACTCGCACGCAGGTCTACCTACGAGGAGGAGCGCCACAGCGAGGGCTTCGTCTTGCCGTACATCGGGATCCTGCTGCTGCCGCGCGCGCCGCTGGCGTGGGATGTTGCTGGCGTGGCTCGGCCTGTCACATTCATGGGAGGCTGGCGCCGTGCACCTGTGTGTGCCTGTGTGTGTGTGTGCGCCTATGTGCGCAATTGACTAGACAGAGGCATCAGTGCAGTGTAAAGCGACTGCTTGAAACACTGTGGATATGCAGTCACACCGCCACGACACTCTCTGGCGGGCAACCCAGCTTGGTGCGCGTCGCAAATCGCCCACTCAGCAGTCCCGTGCAATGCGGCTCAAGCCGCACATGTCAGTATGTGAGACGAAAGAGTTGCAGACGTGCAATCCATACACCACAAGAGGGCTGCCCTGGGCTGGCGATGTGTTGTGGGACAAAGCGCAGCAGCAGGATGGGCCCTGTTCAGAGAGGCCACGCAAAATAGCCTGGGGGCTGGCTGCGGCGGGGCGGTGGGCTGGCAGCGGAGGTAGCGAGTTGACCCAACGTTAACCACCCAACGTTGGGTGGCGCAGCTGTGCGTGCGCCCCCGCACCGAGGGGCCCTCGCAGCTTGAGTCCCTGAAGAGCTGCAGTGCGCTGTGCTGTTTGCAGTCCAATGCAGTCGGTGGTTCTTGAGCTGCAGCTGCGCTTGAGACACGCCCACGATTTTGTCTGACACGTGACGACTGCCTCACACATGATGAGCTCAATTACAAACCGTTCATGTGTGTTACGGGAGCATTTAAATCCGCTTCATGACATGATGAGAGTTTTACAATCCACTGCCGGCGGTCACACGTTCGGTTCCAAAGCTCCAGCGGGACTCAACAGGGCTGATACCTATCAACATGGATCTGCTTCGCTTGCCTTTGGCTTGATATTTGTTTGGTTGATATTTGGTTGTTTGGTCGAACCCGCCTGGACAGGGGTGACGTCGCCCTTCACCGCCTGCAGGCAGCTGGACGAGTGACATCACCGTTGACCGCCGTTTAACCTTCAGCACTGGTAGGCTGGCGCGCTGCGTGGCCTTTCGGGCTCTCCTAGTAGAACCCCCCCTAGACGTGTAGTCTAGGCCTTAAATCACGCCCCGTAGTCCTCCGGGCGCGCACGTGTGAAACCTGCTTAAGATCGAGAGCCCTGAGAAATCTGGTTAAATTCCCAGCTATCGGTCTGCACTGCGAATGCACCATTCACCGATCACAGTCCAGGACACTGCCTGTTAGGCGCGTCACACACGACTGTGGTGATGGTGGTGGATGTAACAGCCAGGGACACCTCTAACAGTCAGGGACACCTCTAAGAGACCTATACAACCGTGCTCAGCGCGTATGGCCCGAGCACCTTAATGAGATGGCTGGCTGTTGGTGGTAGGGGACTCCCACTCTGTAAAGAGCGTGGGCGCGCCCCAAGGTCCCCTCCCGCAGCGGCAGCAAATGCAGTTGAAGTAGGTGAGCGCATGTGGGGAAACATAAACGCGAGGCAGGTTCATCGCCAATCGCCCAAAGAGAGATCCCCCCATGGGGAGAGAGGCCAAGACGTGGCCGGAAAGGACTGTAAAAAAGCATCACCATCAGCGGTTGCAGCAGGCTCTTTGATAGGCCTCTACCTCAACTCTAGAGAACGGTCCGACTTGTGTGACCGATTTTTGTGTGTGTGTGTGGCGCCAAACACACATATATACCAAGGAAACACAAACACGCTGGTGCGCGCCATGCGCCATGCTCAAGGGCCCCCCAAAGTTGCCCGCACTGAATAACTGCAGTTCCAACTGCTCTCCGGTGCAAATTTCGCGTGCTCAAAATACGATTTCCTGACCCCCCGGCGGACGGGTGTCTATGTCACGCCGTGGTGGAATGGAGCACATGAGTGGGTATGGGTGCGTTGGAGAGCTCTAGAAGCTCAGCAAGCAACTACATATACTGGGAACAAGTGCTGCTGGGACCACTGAATGATAAGGTTGCGCCTGCCAATCTACTTGAACGCCGGCGTCGCACTGCAGTGGCCTTGCGGGCTCTCGAAAAAGAGTTCCCTTAGACGGGCAGTCAAGGCCGGAAGTCACGCCCCAAAACCCTCCGGGAGCGTACGTGTAAAACCTGGAAACCCTGACCCTGGCCACCTCGGCCACCATGGTGGGGCCGGTGGGGTGGCCAGCGAGGCAGCTGTGCCTCCTACGCAAGGCCTCTCCACCCGAAACGAGCATGGACACTGTTCGGCGAATGCCGTGTCCAAGGGAAAGTCCAATCAGAACGAGGGCGACCAAGTGTCCCCTTTTTCTGCTGGATTATCAACCGGATCAAAAGTCGAGAGGGTGCCGTACCGTGGAGAACGGCTCTCCGCCCGACCCTTATTCAGGGCACAGACGCTGTTTAGCGAATGCCGCGTCCGAAAGAAGCGTCCAATCAGAACGAGCGCATTCAGTGACTGGGCGGGAGATGACAGATATCAGCTAACAACAGGAACAGGCAACAAACACTCCAGTAATCCAACTGGAGAAAAGATTGCTGCCTCCGGGGGGGGGAGGGGGGATGCTAGGCTGCAAACCCTCAAGGGGCTGTGGACCTCCAAGGTTGTGGACCTCCTGGGGTACGGACCCTCTGGGTGTGGACCCGCTGGGGTGCATGAAAAATTAAATTATTAATCCTCCGGGGTGAGGACAAGAGGCAGTCCACATGCGTCTGGGTGTGTGGACCCCCTGGGTGTGTGGATACTCTGGCGTGTGGATAAATAAAACAAAATAAAAAAAACCTGGGGTGGGGACGGTCCACACACCCAGGGGGTCCACACCTCGGGAGGCTGTGAGGACCGTCTGGGTGTGTGGACCGTCTGGGGTGTGAATGAAAAATCAAATAAAAACCCTCTGGGGTGACGGCAAGAGGCAGTCCACATGCCCTGTGTGGATCCTCTGGGTGTGTGGACTCTCTGGGGTGTGGACCCTCTGGGGTGTGGGTACTATTGAGAGAGTTTCTGAGAGAGAGAGTGTGGATACGCTGGGGTGCGGACACTCTGGGGTGTGGACACGAGTCAGTCAACGGCTGGGCGTGTTTAGACCACTGAGGGGTCAATGGACAGACGGCTGATGCGTGGCCTGGCAGGTCCCCGGATGTGTGTGGGGGGTGGGGTGTGGGGGGTGGCCGGCGCCCCCACCACCAAAAGCAGTGCCCACGGAGTGACGCCCACGGAGTGACGCTCCACACATGGCGCCGCCGAGTGTGTTTAGACCTCGGAAGGCTCCATGGGCTGCCGGCTTGCGCGGCGTGCGCGGCCGGGCAGGTCCCTGGATGCGCGCGTGTGGGCGTCGCCCCCACTTAGGCTGTTCTGGAGCCCGTGGAGTGACGTTCCTTGCATGGCGCGGACGAGCGTGTTTAGACCGCGGAAGGCTCCATGGGCTGACGGCTGGCGCGGCGTGCACGGCCGGGCAGGTCCCCGGACGCGCGCGTGTGGGCGGCGCCCCCACTAAGGCTGTTCTGGAGCCCGTGGAGTGACGCTCCGTGCATGGAGTGGAGCGCAGAGTGGCACGGCGTCCTGTGCGGGGTGTTCGCCGTGGAGTGCGCGCGGGCGCCGACGCCGCTCCGGCCGGCCTGCGAGTGCGGTGCGGCAGGGGGTGGATGGGTCTGGGTATTAACATTCAGGCAAGGTGTACGAATACAGTGTACATTGTTCAGACCGTGGAGTGCGCGCGGGCGCCGCCGCCGCTCCGGCCGGCCTGCATGAGTGCGGTGCGGTGCAGCAGGGGTTGATAACAGTCAGGGGCGACGAATGCATGCGGTGGTGGCCGTGGGGTGTTCATAACAGTCAGGCAAGGCGAATGAATACAGTGGCGGCCGTGGCGCGCGGGCGCCGACGCCGCTTTGGCCAGCCTGCATTAGTGCGGTGCGGCAGGGGTGGATGATGATTCTGGTGCTAATAACAGGCACGGCAAGGTAAGGCACGACGTAACAGGCAAGGCAAGGTACGACGACATTGGCGGCCGTGGAGCGCGGGCGCCGACGCCGCTCCGGCCGGCCTGTGAGTGTGATGCGGTGCAGCAGGGGTTGATGACAGTCAGGGGCGACGAATGCATGCGGTGGCGGCCGTGGGGTGTTCATAACAGTCAGACAAGGAGAATGAATACAGTGCACAATGGGCACAAATGTCGCTACGACACGCCTGCGTGAGTTCGGTGCGGCAGGGGGGGGTAAGGATGCTCGGTTTACAGTTTACAGTACGCACCCTCGGAGCGTGGGATTGAGGGAGCTGACTAACGAGGCTAGCTACCATAAATGATGCGTAATGTAAAGGTGCTCGTGTTAATAGCAGGCATGGAAGGCAAGGTGCGCAGACAGTGTCCAGTGTGCACAGGCCGTGGAGTACGCACAATGGGCGCCAACGCCGCTACAGCCAGCCTGCATGAGTGTGGTGCGGCAGGGGGTTGATGATGCTGAGTGTTGCAGGCAAGGCGTACAAATAAAGCTGAGGCCGTCCACGGAGTGCGCGCGGGCGCCAACGCCGCTACGGCTGGCCTGCGAGTGTGGTGCAGCAGGGGTGGATGATGCTGGGTGTGTACAGTCAGGCAAGGTGTACGAATACAGTGTACAGTGCACCAACGGCGCTACGGCCAGCCTGCATGAGTGCGGTGCGGTGCAGTAGGGGTTGATGGTGCTGGGTGTTACAGTCAGGCAGTAACAGTAACACGGGGTTTCCAGCTAAGCAGGCTACTCTTCTACTAGAGACACCCGCCGATACTCCAGCACACTTAAGTACAGTCAGGCAAGACGTACAAATACAGCGGAGGCCATGGAGTGCGCACAATGGGCGCCAATGCCGCTCCGGCCAGCCTGCATAAGTGCGGTGAGGTGCAGCAGGGGGGGGGGTTGATGATGATGAGGGTTAGCAGCCAGGCAAGGCGTACAAATACAGCGGAGGCCGTCCACGGAGTGCGCACAATGGGCGCAAATGCTACGGCCAGCCTGCATGAGTTTGGTTCGGCAGGAGGATGGATGCTGCTGGGTGTTGACAGTCAGGCAAGGCGTAAAAATACAGTGGAGGCCGTCCGTGGAGTGCCCACAATGGGCGCCAACGTCGCACCGGCCAGCGTGCATGAGTGCGGTGCGGCAGGGGGGGTTGATGATGCTTAACTGACGATGCATGCAAGATCTTCTTACAGTTACAGTTACAGTTACATCAGCTTTCCAGCAAAGACTACCTCTAGTCCTAGTACCACCGCCTAGACCCAAGTCCAGTTCTGGCCCTAACAATTACTTGTGAGGGGCGGTAGCCACCAGCCGGCTGCCTGCCAACGTGTAGTCCCAGAGCAAAAAGGAGAGCTATTGTGCGACGCCTCCAAAATAGGTCCTAACTGCTTCTAGGGGATAGGGGGTCAAGTGGCGCTTGCCAATCTACTTGACCGCCGTGGTGGAGGGGCCGGCGCCTGAGGGGCAGCCGGACCGTACACCACGGCTCTCCACCCGACCCTATCCTGAGCACGCTCAAACGCCGTGTCCGAAAAAGTCTTCCAATCAGAACGAGTGCCACTAGTTTCGCCTAGCTGCTGAATCAGTAGCTTAAGAAAATAGTGTCGGGAGGAGGCTGGAGGCCGGCCTTGCTGCCGAGCCACATCCATTGTGCAGTCAAAAGTCGTACGAGGAAGACGAGAAGCCGGCATGCGCATCACATGGCCTAGCCACTGCATTGATCGCTTTGCCACAAGGCTCTCAATTGGCTCAGTGTCGCACGCCTGCCGAATATAAGTTAATCTGTGCCGGTCGACCAGGCGCACGCCCAGAATGCGACGAAGGCAGTTAGAGTGGGCAACCTCCAATTGAGTCAGTTGTGTTTTAGCAGGGGCCCATGTTTTGCAGCCGTACAGAAAGTGGGGCAGCACGAAAGTGTTGTAAACCCGCATCTTAGACTGCACTTGCATCTTCTTGCTGGCCCAAATCTTATCAAAAGACGCGAACACGCCCAGCGCGCGAACGACACGCACACCGATCTCCTTCTCCACACCACCACTCTGGGTTATCCAACTCCCTAGATACTTAAATTCAGAGACGGTCTTCACTTCATTACCAGTCAGCGCAAACGCGGGCAGATCCGCGTCAAAATCTGATGGCAAAATCATCACTTCTGTCTTGGCGGCGTTGATTTGCATGCCAAAGCTAGAGGACACTTTGTCAAGGATTTTCAGCATAAGCGCCAACTGAGCTGGGTCATGCGAGAACAAACATAAATTGTCGGCATACATCAGCATTACTATGCGCTCAACCGACGACGACAACACAGAGCCGCCGGCTCGGGTCACGACTGACACGCCAGCCCCCTCTGGCATCATGTCTAGCGCCTTTTTCACTATGTGGTCAATAAAAACATTGAACAACACAGGAGCAATGACGCACCCCTGTCGCACACCAGACGACACGGGGAATTCGTGCCCGATTTTCCCAGCCAGCCGCACGGCAGCTGCGGTGTTGGTGTGAAGATCCTCCAACAGATCAATAATGTGCGTATGAACACTATATAATCTAAGGACTCTCCACAGTGCCGCACGGTTTATGCAATCGTAAGCTTTAGAATAGTCGACAAATGCCACAGCCATGCATTGTTTGTACTCGGCATGTGCCGCGCTCATCGAGCGAAGAGTAAAAATTGCATCAACAGTACCTCTGCTTTTTCTGAAACCGCACTGAGCCTCGTGCAACTGACCATCAACCTGCGTGGAGACGCGGTGCAGAAGTAGGGCAGCGTACACTTTCCCGGCAATAGAGAGAAGGCTTATACCGCGGTAGTTACCAGGGGAGTCACGCGGACCCTTCCCCTTGTATAACGGTGTGATAATAGCAGTTTTCCATTCCCTCGGGGCTCTCCCCGACTGCCATACGGCGATGATGACCCGGTGGAGCCATGCGATGGCAGGTGGGCACCGCAACAGCATGGCGTCCAGCTGGTCGAAATCTTCTTACAGCCACCATGCTGCGTGCATGTGCCCCCCCTCCCCCTTCCAGACTGCCGTTGGCCATGCATTTCCTGGTACCGTCCATATTGTTTGCCTTCGGGGGGGGGGGGTCGAAACTATAGTTGTTTAATGCGATTGCGGGGGTCGTTTGTAGTCGTTTTTAGTCGTTTTGACGCCCCAAGTCGCGATTTTCGACGATTTATATTAGTTTCTTAGCTGCGTGGGGGGGCAAAAACGATAATTATACGCAGAGGCTCGCCGCCCGGACAGTATAAGTATTTCCTAGCATTAGTATTTCCTCTCCCACAAATAAGATTTTGAATAGCGCAAGTGTCAGAATTTTCCCCTGTGTCATAATTTACCACGCGTCCTCCTACACCTCACCTGGAACGAGACCATGCTGCCGATCAGGTTGCGATCGAGCATGGAGACCGGTGCAATGCAGATTTCCTGCGTGTGTGTGTGTGTGCGTGTGTGTATATGTGTATTTGTGCATCTGTGTGTGTGTGTGTGTGTGTGTGTGTGCATGCGTGTGTGTGTGTGTGTTTGTGCATCTGTGTGTGTGTGTGTGTGTGTGATCGGGAATGGATACCGGTGCAATGCAGATTTCCTGTGTGTGTGTGTGTGTGTGTGTGTGTGTACATGTGTGTGCATCTGTGTGTGTGTGTGTGTGTGCGTGTGTGCATGCATGTGTGTTATCAAGAATAGTACACGGTGCATTCCACGGTTCCTGTGTATGTATGTGGATGTGCGCGTGTGCATGTGCAATGCATGTGCGTGCGAGTGCATGTGCGCGCGTGTGCGTGCACGCGCACCCCTCTGCTGGGGGCATCCCCACGTACCTCCCCTCCCACCCCAGTGCTGCACACAGCTACAAGACACATATGGCCGCGCTTTGTGATGCGAGGCGACGGTGGCCCTTGGGGGCTGCGACAGGGATGCGAAGCCACCCAAACACAAACTTTCCAGTCCCCACTCGCCCCCTGGCTTTCTCACGCACCTCCTCCAAAAACCACCACTCGCTGTCCTCAAAAGCCGTCTCAGGATCCATCACATGGCCGCCGCTGGTTGCCTGCAGAATGGCCCAAGCAGAGGCCAGGCCACTGGCGATGGCGATGCCCATCGTGCATGCGATGGCGGCAAACTGAAAGGGGTGTGGGGGCAGGGGCAGCAGGCAGGAGCAGCAGCAGTGTCAGCAGCAGCAGCAGCAGTGGTGGCATTGGTTGAAAGAAGAATGGCCCAAGCAGAGGCCAGGACACTGGCGATGGCGATGCCCATGGTGCATGCGATGTCGGCAAACTGCAGGGGTGCGGGGGCAGGGGCAGCAGGCAGGAGCAGCAGTGTCAGCAGCAGCAGCAGTGGCAGCGATGGCATTGGTTGCCTGCAGGATGACCCAAGCGGAGGCCAGGCCACTGGCGATGGCGATGCCCATCGTGCATGCGATGGCGTCAAACTGCCAGGGTGCGGGGGCAGCAGCAGGAGCAGCAGTGTCAGCAGCAGCAGCAGCAGTGGCATTGGTTGCCAGCAGGATGTCCCAAGCGGAGGCCAGGCTGCCGGCCACGGCGATGCCCATGGCGCATGCGATAGCGGCAAACTGCCGGGGTGCGGGGGCAGCAGGCAGGAGCAGCAGTGTCAGGAGCAGCAGCAGTGGCAGTGGTGGCATTGGATCCCTGCAGGATGACCCAAGCGGAGGCCAGGCCACTGGCGATGGCGATGCCCATCGTGCATGCGATGGCGTCAAACTGCCGGGGTGCGAGGGCAGCAGCAGGAGCACCAGAAGTGTCAGCAGGAGGAGGAGCAGCAGCAGCAGTAGCAGCAGCTGTGTCGGCAGTGTCAGCAGGAGGAGTGGTGGTAGCAGCGTTGAAGCAGTTGTGGCATTGGCAGCGGCGGCAGCGACCACCATGCAAACTCATGCACACATAAAACACACACACACACACACCTGGTTCCCCAGCTGCAGCTGCGTGCCAGTGTCATGCATGAGGTCGTCGGTGTTCTGCCATGCACACACACACACACACACACACACACACCTGGTACCCAAGCTGCAGCGCGCCCGTGTCATGCATGAGGTAGTCGGTGTTCTGCCACACACACACACACACACCTGGTACCCCAGCTGCAGCGCGCCCGTGTCATGCATGAGGTAGTCGGTGTTCTGCCAAAGCGACACAATGCCAGCCACCACAGCTCCGTAGATTGCAGGCATGCCATGCAGGTTGTGGACGCCGCATGTGTCGGTGATGCCAAGCTGCAAGGGTGTGTGTGTGGGGGGGGGGGGGCACCACAGGGCAGCATTCATGTGGATCAGTCAGGTGTGTGCATGCAGCATGGATTGGAGGCATGGCGTGCAGTTTGCGGACGCCACACGTGATGCCCAGTTGCGAGGGAGAGGGGGCGCCACAGGTCAGTCAGTCAGTCAGTCAGTCAGTCAGTCAGTCAGTCAGTCAGTCAGTCAGTCATTCGTTCAGTCACGTGCACACATGCGCCAAAGATGGCAGGCACGCGGTGCAGGTTGCGGACGCCGCATGTGATGACGTGCTGCGAGGGAGAGGGGGGCACCACAGGGCAGAGCAGTCAGATGCGTGCATGCAGCATGGATCGCAGGCATGCCATGCAGGTTGTGGATGCCGCATGTATCAGTGCTGCCCAGTTGCGAGGGAGAGGGAAAATCAAGAGATTGAGTCAGTCAAGTCAGTCAGTCAGTCACATGCGTGCATGCAGCATGGATTGCAGGCATGCCGTGCAGGTTGCCGACGCCGCACGTATCGGTGATACCCAGCTGTGAGGGGGAGGTGGCCGCCACAGGGCAGAGCAGTCAGTCAAGTCAGTCCAACGGTAAATCAGGTGTGCGCATGCAGCGTTGATCGCAGGCATGTCAAGCAGGTTGTGGACGCCGCATGTATCCGTGATAGCTGTGAGGGGTAGGGAACGTCGTGTAGGTCATTCAGTCATTCAGTCGGTCAGTCACATGCGCGCATGCAGCGTTGATTGCAGGCATGCTGTGCATGGGCTGGACGCTGCATGTATCCGTGATAGCTGTGAGGGGTAGGGAACGTCGTGTGGGTCATTCAGTCATTCAGTCGGTCAGTCACATGCGCGCATGCAGCGTTGATTGCAGGCATGCTGTGCATGAGGTGGACGCCGCATGTATCCGTGATAGCTGTGAGGGGTAGGGAACGTCGTGTGGGTCATTCAGTCATTCAGTCGGTCAGTCACATGCGCGCATGCAGCGTTGATTGCAGGCATGCTGTGCATGGGGTGGATGCCGCATGTATCAGCGATGCCCAGCTGCAAGGGTAGGGGGAAGGCGGGAAGGGGGGGCACCACAGGGCAGCATGCGTTTGGGTCAGTCAGTATGTCAGTCAATCAGTCCGCCAGCCAGCCAGCCAGGTAGTCAGTCAGTCAGTCAAACTCTCGGCATGCTAGCCAATGCGCCCGCCCCATTCCTCCCATACAGACTACACACACACACACGCGCACGCACACACACACACACACACACGCACCTTCTCCTCCAGAAACGGCTTTTCGTACACAAAGCCACACACTCATCGCTCCAGCCAGCACACCAACACACACACACACACACACACACACAAGGACACACGCACACACACACACGCACCTTGTTCTCCAGAAACGGAGTGCCGTACGCAAAGCCACACACGCTCATCGCTCCAGCCAGTGCACCGACGAGCACGCAGCCACCGGGTGAGACGCGCAGAGCACACGCGGCACCCATGGCGACACCACCCGCGAGGGTGCTGTTCTGTACGTTTGTGTGTGTGGGGGTGTTTCTGTGTGCGTGCGAGGGAGTGAGAGTAAGAAGGGGAGGGAGAGAGAGAGAGAGAGAGAAGGCGAGAGAGAGGGAGGGAGAGATAGCGCGCACGAGAGAGAGCACGCGGCGCCCATGGCGACACCGCCCGTGAGGGTGTTGTTCTGTATGGCCGGAGGAGGAGGGAGGTGGGGTTGGGGGGTGAGGGAGGGGCATTTTGTGTGATTCTATGTGCATGGGTGGGTGGGTGGGAAGGACGGAGGGAAGGAAAGAGAGAGAGAGAAAGAGAGAGAGAGAGAGAAAGAGAGAGAGAGAGAGAGGGGTGAGACGCGCAGAGCGCATGCGGCGCCATGGCGACACCGCCCGCGAGGGTGCTGTTCTGTGGATGTGTGTGTGTGTGCGTATGCGTGTGTGTGTGCTTGTGGGGTGTGTGTGTGTTTCTGTGTGAGGAAGAGAGGGAAGACAGAGGGGAAGAGAGAGAGAAAGAGAGAGAGAGAGAAAGAGGGGTGAGACGCGCAGAGCACACGCGGCACCCATGACGACACCGCCCGTGAGGGTGCTGTTCTGCATGTGTGTGTGTGCGTGTGCGTGTGTCACCCTGCTATGTGTGTGTGTGTGTGCGTGGGAGGGAGAGTGAGGTAGAGAGGTAGAAAGAGAGAGAGAAGAGGGGGGGGAGGGGGGGAGACGCGCAGAGCACACGCGGCGCCCATGACGACACCGCCCGCGAGGGTGCTGTTCTGTGTGTGTGTGGGGGGGGGGGGGGGGGGGGTTCTGTGTGCGTGGGAGGGAGAAAGAGAGAAAGGAAGAGAGAAAGAGAGAAAGGAAGAGAGAAAGAGAGATGAGAGAGGGAGGGAGAGAGAGAGAGAGAGAAAGAAGGAGAGAGAGAGGGAGGGAGAGACAGCGCGCGCGAGAGAGCACGCGGCGCCCATGGCGACACCGCCCGCGAGGGTGCTGTTTTGTGTGTGGTTTTTTTTTCTTTTTTCTGTGGGCGTGCAAGGGAGTGAGAGAGAGAGAGGAAGAGAGGGAGGGAGAGAGAGAGAGAGAGAGAGAGAGAGAGAAAGACATAACATCAGACAGACAAACAGACAGACAGATGGATGCACACACACATCTACGCCATCAGAAGCATCCAAAATACTGTGAATTGGGTGATGGTGAATCACGACGACACACTTGAGCCAGCAAGTGCACCGACACACACACACACATACACACACATACACTTACACACACACATACACTTAAACACACACACACCTGGATGTGCACCATAGCTAGCTTTCCGCCCCCAATGAGCGATGAGACAGCAAAAGTAGCGACCGTTGCACCACATAGGCTGAGGAAGGTGTTGATGACTGTGTGTGGGTGTGGGTGCATGGGGGTGAGAGGCATAGACACAGTCAGAAAGGGAGAGATGGAGAGAGGGAGAGAGGGGGAGAGAGAGACAGAGGGAGAGAGAGAGAGGGAGGGCACGAGAGAGAGGGAGAGAGGGGGGCCGTTGCACCACATTGGCTGAGGAAGTTGTGGATGACTGCGTGTGGGTGCGTGTGGGTGTGCGTGTGGGTGTGCGTGTGGGTGGGTGGATGAGTGGGGGTGAGACACGCCAACGGTCGGAAACATGAAAAAAATGCATTCCCAGCTGCATGCATGTGTGTGTGCATCTGTGTGTGTGTGTGTGTGTGTGTGTGTGCGTCGCAGACAAACCCACCAGAGAGGAACTGTGCTGATTGGGCGGCCTCGGTCCAGCCGGCGATCATGGCTGTGGAAACAAACAAAACTAAGATCATTGCACACCCAGCTGTGTGCGTGCGTGTGCATCTGTGTGTGCGTGCGGCAGACATACCCACCAGCGGGGACCTGTGTCGACTGGGCGGCCTCGGTCGAGCCGGCGATCGTGGCGATGAGAGAGAAAAAATAGAAAATGCTTTCCCAGCTGCATGCATGCATTTTTGTGCCTCTGTGTGTGTGTGTGTGTGTGTGTGTGTGTGTGTGTGTGTGTCGCAGACCTACCCACCAAAGAGGAACTTTGCCGACTGGGCAGGCCTCAGTCGAGCCAGCTGTCATGGCTGTGGAAAAAAACACAGAAAAATGCATTGCAAGCCCAGCTGCGTGCGTGTGTGTGCGTCTGTGTGTGTGTGTGCGGCAGAAATACCCACCAGAGAGGTACTGTGCCGACTGGGCCGCCTCGGTCGAGCCGGCGATCATGGCGTCGAAAAAAAAAAACTTTTTGCAGACACAGCTGCGTCTGTCTGCGTGTGCATCTGTGTGTGTGTGTCGCAGACATACCCACCAGAGAGGAACTGTGCGGACTGGGCAGCCTCGGTCGAGCCGGCGATCATGGCGATCGGAAGGCCTGCAAGAGCGCCGTTGAACGAGGGCCAGTAGAGAAAGAGGAAGAGAGTCCCAACCTGCGCGCAGTTATGTGTTGAGTGAGGTGGTTGCATCAGCGAGCATGGCGATCGGAAGGTCCGCAAGCACACCGTTGAACGAGGGCCTGTAGAGGGAGAGGAAGTGGGTCCCGACCTGTGCGCAGTTGTGTGGTTGCCAAATATGCATAGGTTGTTCGGACCAGTAGAGGGAGAGGAAGAGGCCTGCGAGCGCGCCGTTGAACGAGGGCCAGTACAGGAACAGGAAGAGGGTCCCGACCTGCGCGCAGTTTTGCGTTGTACTTGCGCGCCCCAGGAGAAAGGATTGTGGCAGGGTTCTTGCTTCTCGCCATCGAGAGGTGGCCATTGCTAGCCGTTGGTAGACAGCCTTGTCAGGCAGCGCCCTCAATCCCACGCCCCGAGGGTGCATGCTGTAAACTGTGAACTGTAATCTGCAACCTGCCGCATCTCACCATCGCGAGGACGTCGTTGTTAGCCAGTGGTGGCCAGCCTCGTTAGGCAGCTCCCCCGATCCCACGCCCCAAGGGTGCATACTGTAACCTGTGAACTGTCAACTGCTGCTTCTCGCCATCTGACATCCACCAACAGGATGACGTTCAGGTACGCTGCGCCTACGCGGGCTACATGGTCACATGGCTACAGGTACGGGGTGGATGGAGGCAGCAAAACAACTGGGAAAGCGCCTGAAGCCCGCGGTCGCTTCGCACTATCGAGAGGTCGTTGAGGTACACTGCGCGTTCGTCTAAGCGGGCTAAATGGCCACATGGCGACAGGCACGGCAGCAGAAAAACGGGATAGTGCCTGACGGCCGGGGTCGCTTCTCACTATCAAGAGGTTGTTGAGGTACGCTGCGCCTACCCACCCACCATGGAGAGGATGTCATTCAGATACGCCGCGCCGTTCTTCGGATGCTCGATGCCAAAGCTGCTTGCAGCAGCGCGGCCGCGCGAAAACACAAAAGAGGCGGCAAGTCCGAAGTACGCGCCTGTTGCAAAATGGTGACATGTTTAAGACAAAGAGTTACATTTGAAGTGGCGCAGAAGAGTGACAACAGAAACGAGGCGGTGAGGCTGCAGTACGTGCATTTGGAAAGAGTGACATGGAAGGGTGACAAGTGGGCGGCAGAGTGACAAGAGTGACAAGATAAGTGGCAGAGTGACTTGTAAAGAGTGACATGACGGGCACAAGAGTGACAAGCAGTGATTCCCCTGCGAGCCGTATAGCGCTCCGAGCCGGATTTCCCAATTCCCAGAAACCACCCCACACTTAGTGGGAGAGGGCGTAGAGCGGTGCGTTGGAAAGCTCGTGCCGAGAACAGCACAACGGCATACGTTGCATGAATACCCGCTGTGTATTGTGCCTGGTATGAGCTGTCAAAGTTGCTGGAGCCGGCAAAAAAACAATTACTAAAATCCTTCCCAGGGACCACTGGTGACAAGACGAACACAGGGGCAGAGTGAAGAGTGACATGACGAGCACAAGAGTGAGAAGGCGAGTACAGAGGCAGAGTAAAGAGTGACAAGACGGGCACAAGAGTGACAAGGCGAGCACAGGAGCAGAGTAAAGAGTGACATGACGAGCACACAAGTGACAATACGAGTACAGAGGCAGAGTAAAGAGTGACATGACGGGCACAAGAGTGACAAGGCGAGCACAGGAGCAGAGTAAAGAGTGACATGACGAGCACACAAGTGACAATACGAGTACAGAGGCAGAGTAAAGAGTGACATGACGGGCACAAGAGTGACAAGACACGCACAAAGGCAGAGTAAAGAGTGACATGAAAAGCACAAGAGTGACAATACGAGCACAGGGGCAGAGTAAAGAGTGACAAAACGAGCACACGAATGACCCCAAAGAAACCACCGATTTTCTGCGCTGCACCTCGTACCAGGAGGCAGGTGGTAAAGAGTGACATGACGAGCACAAGAGTGACAAGACGAGCACAAGAGTGACAATGGGGCTCAAGTAGGTGCCTGCAGGAAAGAGTGGGAGAGAGGTATGGGAGAGGGAGAGAGACAAGAGAGTGGGGTGACAAGACGCGTAATGGGACTGAAGTAGGTGCCTGCGAGAAAGAGAGTGGGAGGGAAATAACCGAGCGGGAGAGAGATGGGGTGGGAGACACAGGGGGGGTGGAGGGGTAAGGGACAGCCGGCAGCCGGCAGCCACACAAAGCACACGCACACAGCACACACAACACAGCACACACCCACACCCACACTTGTGTGTGTCCACTCAGTGGATGAGTGCGTTCTGCATGCCTGGGGGATGGAGTGTGCAAACGAAAGTCTAATACGCCATCGAAGGCGTCCAGCAAGACTGTGAAACTGACCAACCACATGCACAACACCCGCACACCGCACACCCACCCAAGACCCTTGATAGCACACACACACACACACACACACACACACATGCACAACACACACCGAATATATGGATCACGATCGTTCCACCCATGTCGAGAGCCTTGATGGCACACACACACACACACACACACACACAGCATACGCACCAAAAATATGGATCACGATCGTTCCGCCCATGTCCAGAGCCGTGATAGCACACACACACACACACACACACACACAGCACACGCACCGAATATATGGATCACGATCGTCCCGCCCATGTCCAGAGCCTTGATAACGTCAATGACGATGTACTGGTTGATTGCGTAGAAAGGTACCTGGTGCGTGTGGGCATGTGTGTGTGTGTGCGTGTGTGTGCATTTGTGCGTGCATGTGTGTGTGTGTGTGTGTGTGTGTGTGTTTGTGAGTGTTCCACCCATGTCGAGAGCCTTCATGACGACGTACTGGTTGATTGCGTAGAAAGGCACCTGGCGCGTGTGTGCATGTGTGTGTGTGTGTGTGTGTGTGTGTGTGTGTGTGTTCCGCCCATGTCGAGAGCGTTGATGACAATGTCCTGGTTAATTGCGTAGAAAGGCACCTGGCGCGTGTGCACATGTGTGTGTTTGTGTGTGTGTGTGTGTACCTTTGTTAATGTTCCGCCCATGTCGAGAGCCTTGATAACGATGCACTGGATGGTCCAGTAGAAAGGCACCTGGCGCGTGTGTGCATGTGTGTTTGTGTGCGTGTGTGTGTGCGTGTGTGTGTGTTCGTGTTTTTGTGCGTGCGTGTATGTGTTTGTGAGTGTTCTGCCGATGTCGACAACAACACCCACCAGGAGCACCATGAGCCAGATGAGCTGCGTCGGCGTGGTCTTCCCAATCACGGCACCAAACGCGATCATGCCCGCTGCCGCAGCGAAGAGCGCATTGATTAGCAGGGGCAGGTCGACACGGATGGAGGTTGAACCCTGGGCCCACACCTGGAGGGAAGGGAGAGAGGGGGAGGGAGTCGGGGCGCGTGTGCGTAGTTGGGGGGCGGGGGGGAGGCGGGGTGTGCTTAGTTGAGGGGGGGTGCGTCTGTGTGTGTGTGTGTGTATAGTTGGGGGTGGGTGGGTGCATGTGAGCATAGTTCGGGGGGGAGGGGGGGGAGGGGGGCTTAACCCCATCCTCCCCCTCTGAACCCCAGCACCTGCTGTGTGGCTGCCACCACCAGCATCGCCTCAATACCGATCTGGCATGACCCTGCAATCATGTCGAGATTGAACAAAACGCACCAGCTGTGTGGCTCCCAGCACCAGCACCGCCTCGATGACAATCATGCAAGACGCCATCATTTCAACGTTGACACGAATATCATCCGCACCTGCTGTGTGGCTCCCACCACCAGGACTGCCTCAAGGACGACCATGCACGACGCCATCATGTTCAGGCCGACAGCAGAATAGGAGTAGCGGCGGAGAAAGGTCATGAGGAAGCCAAATCCGACGAAGATCTGTGTGGGGGGGGTGCGTGTGCTGTTGCAAAGGTGTTGCAGAGGTGTTGTTGCAGAGGTGCTGTTACAGAGGTGTTGCAGAAGTGGAAGCCAACGGCAGAGTCAGAGAAGCGGCGGAGGAAGGTCATGGGGAGGCTAAATCCGACGAAGATCTGTGTGGGGAGGTGCGTGTGCTGTTGCAAAGGTGTTGCACGAGGGTGTTGTTGCAGAGGTGTTGCAGACGTGCTGTTGCAGAGGTGTTGTTTCAGAGGTGGAGGCAAACAGCAGAATAGGAGTAGCGGCGGAAGTAGGTCACGAGGAAGCCAATTCCGACAAAGATCTAGGGGGGGTGCGTGTCTTGTTGCAAAGGTGTTGCACGAGGGTGGTGTTGCAGGGGTGTTGCCAAGGTGTTCCAGAGGTGGAGGCCGACAGCAGAGTAGGAGTAGCGGCGGAGAAAGGTCATGAGGAGGCCAAATCTGACAAAGATCTGCACCAACAGGGTGGTGTTGCACGAGTGTTGCAGAGGTGTTGCAGAGGTGTTGCACGAGGGTGGTGTTGCAGAGGTGTTGTGGAGGCGTTTCTGAGGTGTTGTTGCCGAGGTGTTGCCGAGGTGGAGGCTACCAGCAGAGGAGGAGAAGCGGCGGAGGAAGGTCATGAGGAGGCCACATCCGACGAAGATTTGTGGGGGGGGGCGTGTGTGGTGTTGCAGAGGTGTTGCAGATGTGTTGTTGCATGTGTTAAAGCCCCACACAGCATAGTCGAAGTAACAGCGGAGGAAGGTCATGAGGAGGCCAAATCCGACAAATATCTGCACTAACAGGGTTGCAGAGGTGTTGCAGAGGTGTTGCACAAGGGTGGTGTTGCAGAGGTGTTGCAGAGGTGTTGTTGCAGAGGTGTTGCAGAGGTGGAGGCTACCAGCAGAGCAGGAGTAGCGGCGGAGTAAGGTCATGGCGAGGCCACAGCCGACAAAGATCTGCCAACCAACAGGGTGTTGTTGCCGAGGTGTTGCCGAGGTGTTGTTGCAGGGGTGCTGTTGCAGAACTGCTGTTGCAGAGATGGAGGCGAACAGCAGAGTGGGAGTAGGGGCGGAGGAATGTCATGAGGAGGCCAAAGCCGACGTAGATCCGAGGGGGAGTGTGAACGTGAGACGTCAAAACGGGAAACAACTGAAAGAATCCCGCGGCAAGGCACACAATTCAAAAGCTAATTCAGGCTATTATAAAAGTGTCGGCAAGGCAAAGCTTGAAGTCCTATGGTGGCACAGCAATTTTTTTTATAGTTTTAAGAGTAAAGAAGGGGTCGTGTGCACAGCACGCACCATCACATTCACGTCCATGAACCACGAGTAGTAGAGCCTGATGTGCTCGTTGGGCGTGTTGCCAGCAGCCAGGTCGAACTCAGCGTAGGAGCAGAGGCCGAGCAGCAGGCCGATGCACGCAGCTGTGATTCCGAAGAGGGACCCGGAGAGGGCGCGCGAGGGTGCGGGGCCCTGAGAAGATGCGGGGTGAGCGTGCGGGGGAAGTTGTTTTGATGAGTGTGCATGTGTGTGTGTGTGTGTGTGTGTGTGTGTGTGCATGTGTGTGTATGTGTTTGTGTGTGTGTGTGTGTGTGTGTGTGTGTGCGCATGCGTGTGTGCGAGTTTACACTTTTCAGGAAGATTCAGGGTTGACCCTCCTGAGGTGTTTTGCTGTTATCTCCAATGAGATTCAGATGGCATCGGTCCCATACCAATCCGTCAAGGTTGCCCAAATCCCTAAGTGGGCACTTGGTGCATCAAAGGGAGCACGCAGGGAGTTGGGGGGTTGGGGAGGTGGAGACCCCCACCCTAATTATCCCAGGTCCCTGGTGACAGTGGATTCCTGCTCCTCTCATCAAGGCGGTTCCAATGGTTGTCTTCCCATCAAAATCGGCCCAGTAGAAAGAAAGTTCTCGGCCCCCCACATTCAGTTTGACGCCCCCCCTACCCACCCACCCACCCACCCCAACTTTGGACCCTCATATCTCGGCCCCCAGGTGTCCAAATTCAAAAAATCCGCTTAATTTGGAAGTTAGGCAGCAAGGAGAGTGATAATTAGGGCGCGGCACGGTATACGTACACCGTATATACCGTATGTATACCGTGATGGTACAAATACCGTATACGGCGGGATGTGTACCGTATACCGTAATTTTTGCACGGCAGGTAAAAGGCGTAAATTCTCCAACTCCCTTGAAACTGCATGGATTTTGACGATTCGACTTGCATTGGACAGCTAATGACAAGGGCTGTCCAGAACAATGCTTGGATGCAGCATACGATGGAGGGAAGAATATGGTGTTTGCATCGGGCGCAGGAACGCCCCGGCTGCCATGCAGTGAGAAAAACCTAGTTTTGTGTTTCCTATAAACCAAACATAGCAAAGACAGAATGTTAGAGTGGATTTGTGATGCACATCATGTCAGGCATCCGAATCCACCGTTCCCGTCTCAATCGGATCAAGGAATCAAGGGTATACGCGTATACCTTTGTATACGGTATACGTTATACGGTATTATACGGTGTGCGGGCCCACGTATACGGTATACTGCCGCGCCCTAGTGATAATCATCGTGTGTGTCACATGGGCACATTTCTGCCCCCCTCTTGGTGTGAGCTATATTGTGAATGACAGTGGCATCGTGTGTGTGCGCGCGCGTGCATGTGTGTGTGTGTGTGTGTGTGAGGGCAGTATTGTGGATGGCAGTGGCATCGTGTGTGTGTGTGTGCGTGCGTGTGCATGTGTGTGTGTGTGTGTGTGTGCGTGTGTGCACGTGTGTGTGTGTGTGAGCTGTATTGCGGATGGCAGTGGGATCGTGTGTGTGCGCGTGCGTGTGCATGTGTGTGTGTGTGTGTGTCAGTGGTGTCTCTACGGAAACTGACAAAGTCGTGTTTGCCCCCGCCGCTTCGCGGCCGAAACCTTGGTGGGCCCCCGCCGCCATCTGAGGGTCAAGCCAGCGGCCGGGGGCTACGCCCCCGGACCCCCGCTTACCGAACTGAGTTGAGATGACATGTGAGGCAAGAAATGTGAGGCCAGAACCAGCATAGTTATGTGTACCTCCACCTGCTCTTCTAGCTAGCTACCTAGCTACTACCCCCGCTGCAGCGCAGCCTTGCGCCTCTTGGCCGCGCCCGTGCGGCGCAGCTTCTTGTCGTGCCAGAACTTGAGTGCCCTCGGGAAGTCGAAGTTGTCGACCTGGTTCTTGGGGTCCTTGAACAGCCGCGCCGCAGCAGTCAGGTACTCA
>VFSX01000004.1:865000-902500 GCA_016618255.1 Chlamydomonas sp. UWO 241
AACAGCTACAACAGCTAGTGTCTGTGGGGGCGCCTCAGCTTACATGTGTATAGACCTCGGAGTTTCCTTACGGCCCGGGGTGTGTTGGTGCTGTCTCGTGTACACGGTACAGAACACGGTAGAGAACACGAAACTACGAGAACACGGGATTTTTTTAGAACACGGTGGGAGAACATGTTTTTGCAGTCTTAAAGTCACCACACAACCGCGCGTGTGCACACGCAACAATACCGGTACCATGGCATCAACACACACATGACCTTGCCGTCTACTAGTACTGTACTATACTACTACTATACTTATATTCTATCTAGGCCTTGGCCCCACTGGGCCAAGGCCTAGGTTGCCGCGGCTGGAGAGAGGAGGGCGACGATGGCGACCTGAGAGAGGGACAACTCCTGCTTCTAGCTAGCTCCTCCCGAAAGCTGTATCACATGTACACGTGGACACCTCAATAATCCCTTACGGTTTTTATTGCATAAAACCGATCGGTGTCGGCCAGTTGACCATCTCCTCGTCTCCCTCCACCGCCAACGTCTGCTGCTCCTCCGCTTGCTGCAGCACACCAACATCACTTGCCTACTCACAAGGGGGTTCCAAAGGTTGAAGTCTTATATCAAACGTCCAAATCTGCAGGGAGCTATTGCCACGTCAACGCTCCACGGTGCTATAGTTTGACCGACTGTAGCGCCTCCTATGGGCGATTCGGTCAAAGCATACGATATTGATGAAAATGGAAAGCCCTTGGCAAGTAGAACAACGTAGGGCTTTTCAGCGCTCGATTCGGCGTAGGGTTTTGGTTTTACGGCGGCCACACTTCCCCCGTTCACTGTGTCCGTGTCGTGTCCCTACCACAGCCCCCTATAGTGTTACCCCGGGGTTACCCTCTATACCCACAGTGTAATTGCTTTGTTATGAGGCACTTCACATTTGCGCAAATTTTAGTGCCTTGCAACAAATCAATTTCACTGTGGGTGTAGAGGGTGACCCCGGGGCAACACTGTAGGGGGCTGTGGTAGGGTGTGTCCGTGTTCCGTGTTCTCAACACGGAACACGATAAAAAAAAACGAAGAACACGGCTTATTGAGTAGCCCTGGGTTATGGGGGCACCATGGGGGGCAATGCTGTTTTTTCAAGGCAATGCTGTTTTGCTCTGGCCGTGGGGGTGGCTGAGGAGTTGCGGTGGGAATGATGCAGGGGCGTGCACTTCAGGGGTGTCCGTATGCAAATCGAGAATGTCCTGTTTTCCCCCGCAACACTGGATGGAACATGCCAAATTGTCCCCGCTGCAGGCGTTTTTTCGCTGAAAAGTGTGGAAATCGTCGAGTTTCACACTTTTATGAGCGAAATTCCCGCGATACGCCCCCCCCGCAGTTACTCCCACAATTCCCCGCTTTGCCGCATTCACTTGCGCGGATCAGGCGGCGCCTCAGGCGCCCACCACCGCCTGAGGCGCACCCCCGACCGCCTCAGGCGTTATGAACTCATTCACTTGCACGGATCAGGCGTTGGGATTTTGGTAGAGAGTGTGGTCCTGCAGCACTCCGACCCCAGCTGCCGTGCGGGTGCTGTCCAGTGCTGGTGTCATCGTCTGCGAACCACCACGGCTGTTTCAATTGGCAGATGGGGGTTTCCCTCCTCGAATGCCGCGCTGGCCAGCCATGAATGCCCCACCTCGACCAAGGAGCCCTGGTAGGCTGGCGCGCTGCGTGGCCTTGGGGAATCTCCTAGTAGATCCCCCCTAGACGTGTAGTCTGGGCCTTAACTCACACCCCGGGGTCCTCCGGGCTCGTATGTGTAAAACCTGTAAAACCTTGAACGAGGAATGTGCCGGCATTGGCAGCTTGCCCCTGGTGCAATACTCCTGGTGCACACATTAGTGCGCGTGCGTGCCAGAAGCACACGGGCACGACCCTTGGTCAAGAGCTGGCCAAGAGCCGGTCCAGAGCTGGTCCAGGAGCCCCTAGTTCAGAGCTGGTCCAGGGGTCCAGCGCTGGTCCAAAGCTGGTCCACAAGTTACTGGTCCGGGGTCCAGAGCTGGTCCAGAGCTGGTCCAGACTGAAGTCACTGTGCGTGTCACGAGCAAGGGTTGGGCCGGGTGACAAGCCAGTGCTCTCCCTCAATTGATTCAGATGAGTTCATACCTACCGCCTGACCACCAGTAAAAATCCTGAAATGCCTATTTTGACGATTTTGTTTGTGGACACTTGGCCATCCCCACCCAACCTGTGGCCAAAAGTGGCCAAAAAGTGGCCAAAACGGGCCACACCAAACTTTGGGAATTTCTTGTGGTGTCCCTGCTTGACCAAATCTACCTTTGATGGGTGCTTTTTAGTTGCCGTCTTCGTCATTTGGACGCACGATTTGTGGGTGGCCGTGGCTTGGAGAGACGGTGAAATGCGGGACGAAACCAATCGGCTTCAAAAGTTACCGCGACAGGCATATTTTGGTCACAGGTTGGGTGGGGATGGCCACTTTTCGGCCGGAATAGTCGCGATGCAGGCGGCGAGCTGTCAATCGGGAAACGGATTATTACCGCCTGTTGACCGCTGCTGGTGGTAGAACGCCTAGTTGAGGAAGCACTGTGCCAAGCTTCTGTGATGCGTCTGCAAATGGAACCACGCCGTAACATCGCACGGGGAGGCGTTTATTCAATGATCAAAGAGAGTTTTACAGTCCACTGCCGGCGGTCGCAAGCAGCTCCAAAGTTCCAGCGGGACTATCAGACAGCAGGCACAAGGCCCACCCAAAGGTCAAGCTACAAAAGTAGCCCACGGTAGCGCCACCCACACGAAGTGGCGGGCACCAAGCAAGCAGCACCGCAAGCGATTATTCAAGCTCTGTGCAAAGGGGCTGCTGTGCAAAGATGGCTGCCCGTGGAGGCGGGCTACCATCACGGCTTCAGCGGTTGTGACCGCCGAGGTAAAACAGAGTAAATCCGCTTCACCAATCGCAGCGTTCGTCACCGCGCTCATCCTCGGAGGCGCTCGTCTGCCGGTGACTGGCGTTGGAAGGTCTTCAGGCAGCCTCCATGACAACTCTGTCGTCCATGCACCCCTGGAGGGTGGGACCTGGCCATGCATGAGGCATGGGGCGCCGGCTGAGCCCCATGCAAACGAGAGCTGGACAGCCATGCACTGCCAGGCGGGGACCGTTCCAGTCAGCGCCAGTCGGCTCTGCCGGCTTGACTGGCCACAAGGCCACTACTGTGACCCTGAGGAAGGTCCTCTCCTATATGCTCCTTGCCAGACATGTCTCTCAGAGACCGCTGTTTGGGTTAGTCTAGCCGGCGGGAGCGGTAGTCTATTGGCCGGGAGCCGGCGGTTCTCTAATACACTTAAGTGTGCTGGAGTATCGGCGGGTGTCTCTAGTAGAAGAGTAGCCTGCTTAGCTGGAAACCCCGTGTTACTGTTACTCTTACTGTGCAAAGGGGCACTACAATTGCCGACGATGCCGCCAGCACAGTCAGCACACACTGATCATTAGCCTCTGCTGCCGCTACGGTGGAGGTCGAGGGGAAACGATCCCGCGAGCCTGTGAACCCCGGCCGTGGCCCCACGGGGAGGAGTCAGATCTGGGGTCCGAGTGCCCTGTCTAGGTCCAGCCTCGACCCACTAGCCCCCCACCACCAGTGGCCAGCCACCCGTCTGTAGCGCTTGGGCGCTATACGCTGAGCAAGATCGAATACGCTGACTGTAGGTGCGTCGCACACGACTGTACAATCCATCATCAGCAGCAGTCGAACAGGGTTGCTTTGTATTGATACTGTTGTCAAGGCAGGGGGTATGTGCAAAGACGTTTTGTTTATGTACGCCATCCATGGCCAGTGGGAAGTGGTCAATGCTGTCTGAGCCTCACACAGCCGCAGCCGCAGCGGCAGCAGCAGCAGCAGCAGCAGCAGCAATGTGCAGTACCAGCAGCATTCTCTGTTGCTCGCATGCACTGTTGCCTCACACCAGCACCACCTCTGCAGTCACTGGGAAGTGGACGCTTCCACCCGGCGCGTTGCGCACAATTGCGGCACTCGTTGTGACAAAGCGCCCGGCTTCGGTGTAAATGTAGGCGATCTGTGGGGCGTATGTGTGTGTGTGTGTGTGTGTCGCAGCGCCCTTTTTTAAGCGCCCGGTCTTGGCGTAGATGCAGTCGATCTGTGGGACGTATATGTGTGTGTGTGTGTGTGTGTGTGTGTGTGTGTCACATCGCCCGTTGTTATAAAGCGCCCGGTCTCGGCGTGAATGTAGTCGATCTGTGGATTGCATTCATGCATGAGTGTGTGTGTGTGTGTGTGTGTGTGTGTGTGTGTGCCTGTGTTGCCATCCTCACCAGGGCCAGGCAATGCCAGTGACCAGGCTTTCTCCCCCCATGCATTCCATTCCATTCGAGATCGTTACATAGACAACAGCAACATCGTGCGCAACATTCTAAGAGGTCTGCGGGCACCTGTCAATAGCGGGCATCCACTCGTCGCTGTGAGGACACATGCACACACGTGCACACATGTAACTCACACACACAGCCCTACACACACACACACACACACACACAAATACGTTACAGTTCCCACCGCTCGGGCATCCTAGAAAATTGCTCTCGCCAGTGCTAAAGCACCCCCCGGCAATCGTTTCATGATTCAAGGAACCTTGGATCTTAAGTTTGTTCAGTAGCGGGTGATGGACCACATGCGCTAGTACGAGAGGATGTCCGTGGGCTTGGGGTTGCTTGCGGGATCCGAAAAAACCGTCACCAGAAACTGTCACACACACACACACACCTTGGGGCCGAAGCCTGTATTGCCATCGGCGCCTGGGCCGGCATTGGGAGCAGAGCGCAAAGTGTCGATGAATGTGATTCCAGTGGTGGACCAGCTGCATGTGTGTCTGTGTGTGTGTGTGTGTGTGTGTGTGTGCCCCTCCTCCCCCTCCCCCCTCCCCCTCTCACCCGTGACCGTATGCGACCAACGAACCCTGATGCATTCATACGCACGTGTGTGTGTGTGTGTGCGTGTGTGTGTGCATGTGTGTGCATGTGCGTGTGCGTGTGTGTGTGTGTACCCGTCTCCCGCCCCCCTCCCCCATTCTCACCCACGGCCGTATGCGCCCAACGACCCCTGCCGCATCCGCATGCGTGCGTGTGTGTGTGTGTGTGTGTGTGTGTGTGTGTGTGTGTGTGCCCCCCCCCCTCCCCCCCCTCCTCACCCGCGGCGTATGCGCCCAACGAACCCTGCCGCATTTGTGCACGTGTGTGTGTGTGTGTGTGTGGTTGTGTGTGTGTGTGTGTTCTGTCCGTGTGTGCATGTGTGTGTGCATGTGTCTCTGAGTGTGAACCCCCTTTCCTCACCCGTGGCCGTATGCGTCCAACAATCCCTGCCGCATTCACACGCATGTGTGTGTGTGTGTGTGTGTGTGTGTGTGTGTGTGTGTGTGTGTGCATGTACCCCCCCCCCTTCTCACCCGCGGCCGTATGCGCCCAATGACCCCTGCCGCATCAGCGCCATGCTCGCCTCCTGTTTGTGCACATGGGGTTGGGGGCGCGGGGGCACTTGCGTTTAGGGTTTAGGGTTTGGGTTTAGGGTTTAGGGCTTAGGGTTAAGGGTTTGGGTTTAGGGTTTCGGGTTTGGGTTCAGGGTTTAGGGTTTTGTGAATGGCGTACTAGCGTCATGCTTTCCTCCTGTTCGTGCACATGCGGGGGGGGGGGCGTTAAGGGTCAAGGGTTTGGGGTTTAGGACTTCGTGTTTAGGCTTTTGTGCACTCGCATCAACATCATGCTCGCCTCCTGGGAGGAGGGGGGGGGCACTTGAGTTTATGGTTTAGGGTTGGGGTTTAGGGTTGGGTTTACGGGTTGAGGCTTATGTGAACCCTGCATCAATGTCGTGCATGCCTCCTGCTCGTGCACATGGAGGTGGGGTGGGGGTGGGGGGAGGCAGGGCACTAACATTTAAGGGCAAGGAATTTTGAGGTTACGGTTGATGATTTCGGGGTTGAGGTTCGTGTCAACCCTGCATCAGCGTCATGCTCGCCTCCTGTTCGCGCACATGGGGTTGGGGGCGGGGGGCACTTGAGTTGAGGGTTAAGGGCTGGGGTTTAGGGTTGGGGTTTAAGGTTTAGGGTTTAGGGTGTAGGGTTTAGGGTTTGGGGCTTAGGGTTTAGGGTTTAGGGTTTAGGGTTTTATGAACCCTGCATCAACGGCATGCTCGCCTCCTGCGCGTGCACACATAGGGGAGGGGGGGGGCTCTTGAGTTTAGGGCTTAGGTCTTGGGGTTGGGGTTTGGGAGTTGGGATTCTGTCAAAGTCACTTCTTATCGTCTCGTCGCCCCCTCCCACACACACACGCACACGCACGCGCACCTGGGGTCTTGCACGCCATCAAAGGCACCAGACGGACGGTAACATTGATCACGCACACACACACACGCAAACACACACAAACACACACACACACACACACACACCTGCTCGTGCGCATTGAAGTCGCCAAGAGCAAGCACGGGAGCGTCCGGTCGCTCGCGTCTGGCAGCCGCGTGTGCTGTCAGCATCTCCACGTTTCTGAGATGCGGCTGCATGTGTGTGTGTGTGTGTGTGTGTGTGTGTGTGTGTGTGCCCAAGGGAGGTGCCTGGCAGCCATGTGCGCTGTCAGCATCTCCACGTTTTGTAGGTGCGGCTGCGTGTGTGTGTGTGTGTGTGTGCTTATGTGTGTGTGTGTCTCGCAGTCTCTGTCTCTCGCCCCCATCTTCTCTGTTGCTCTTTGTTTCCCTCTCTCTCTCTCTCTCTCTCTTTCTCTGTCTCTCTCCTTTCTCTCCTCTCTCTCTCTCTCTCTCTCTCTCTTCTCTGTCTCTCTCTCTCTCTCACTCGCTCTCTCTGTCTCCCTCTCTCTCTCTCTCTGTTTCTCTCTCTTTCTCTCTCTCCCTCTCAAACTCATCTGCACATCAGATCCAAGGCAGCAGAGTGGGAGCATGCCACACACGAGCAGGCTGCGACATGTTCACACGTAAGCACACACACACACACACACACACATGTGTGCACATACACATACATACATATACACACCTGCACGTCTGTACCAAGGCGGCACAGCAAGTGCATGCCATACACGAGCAGGTTGCGAACTGTCTGCACATGCGCCATTGAAGCCCATGTCATGCCACGATTGCCGTCGTACGCGATGACGCCATCCTCGACCACCTAGGATTTTGTGTGTGTGTGTGTGCGTGTGTGTCTGCACATGCGTCATTGAAGCCCATGTCATGCCGCGGTCACCATCATGCCGCGGTCACCATATACGCAATGACACCGTCCTCGACCACCCGGGGTTGTGTGTGTGTGTGTGTGTGTGTGTGTGTGCGTTTTTGTGTGTGAGTGTGTGTGTGTGTGTGTGCGCACGCAATCGATGCCATGCAACGGTCATTGTCATATGCGATGACGCCGTCGTGCACCACTTGGGGTTTTAAGTGTGTGTGTAAAGGTATTTTAGCCATGCACTGCCAGGCGGGGACCGTTCCAGTCAGCGCCAGTCGGCTCTGCCGGCTTGACTGGCCATAAGGCCACTACTGTGACCCTGAGGAAGGTCCTCTCCTATATGCTCCTTGCCAGACATGTCTCTCAGAGACCGCTGTTTGGGGTAGTCTAGCCGGCGGGAGCGGTATTCTATCGGCCGGGAGCCGGCGGTACTCTAGTACTCAAGTGTGCTGGAGTATCGGCGGGTGTCTCTAGTAGAAGAGTAGCCTGCTTAGCTGGAAACCCCGTGTTACTGTTACTGTGTATAGGTGTATGCATGCACGTGAGTGTGTGTGTGTGTGTAATCGATGTCATGCCACGGTCACCATCGTATGTGAAGACACCATCCTCAACCACCTGGGGTTGTGTGTGTTGTGTGTGTGTGTGTGTGTGTGTGTGTGTGTGCGTGTGTGTGTGTGTGTGTGTGTGTGTGTGTGTGTGTGTGGATGTGTGTGAATGTGTCTGTGGGAATGTGTGAGTGCATGCGTGTGTGTGTGTATGTGTGAGTGTGAGAGTGCGTGTGTGTGTGTGTCAACCGCCCCATCCACCTCAGCTTATTTGAAACCTCCCTACTTTCCAAAGATCGGCACAGTGCAGAATAATATGTCCATCCCAGAGCTGCGCCTCACACACACCTGCCACCCCACACTCCCACACTTTCCACACCTCCCAATCTCTCACACCTCCCACACCTTCAATACCGTAGTGTCACGCTTTGCCTTCCCGCCGAATTAAGTCCGAAACGCCCTGCAAAGGCTCCGGAAACGTGAAATTCAGTCTGACAACACCCCGTTACGGTAAAAATAAGTCCCCTGCGGGATTCGAACCCGGATCAACGCTCTACAGGCCCCGCAAAAAGCCGCCGCGAAAGCAGTGCAAAGACAAAATTCATTCAAAAACGCTCCGGAAAGGCCTAAAATTCCAAATAAAGAGGGCCTTCAATAGACCCTCGGGAAAGCAAAGCGTGACTACTGTAATAGACACAGTACAGAATATGTCCATCACGCAGCTGCTCCCAAGAAGACAGAGCGAATGAAGTCCACCCGTCATCCCACACTTCCACCTCCCCACACCTGTCCCACATCGGAGTACAACACACATGCACACACACATACGCACGCACACACACTCGGCCACACTTCCACATTCCGATACCTCCCACACCTCCCACACCTTCCAACAGTCGGCACGGTACAGAATATCCCCGTCCCAGAGCTGCGCCCCGGAGGATAGAGCGTAGTCGAGTCCAGTCTTGGAGCGCACACGGGAAAGGATCTGATCACGCTCGCCCCACATCTCCTGTGTGTGTGTGGGAGTGTGTGTGTGTGCTTGTGTGTGTGTGAGAGAGAGAGAGAGAGAGAGAGAGTGTTTGTGTGTGTGTGTGTGTGTGCATGTGTGTGTGAGAGTGTGCATGCATGTGGGGGGGGGGAGTGTGTGTGTGTGTGTGTGTGTTCATGTGTGCACAGTTGAGTCCAGTGTTGGAGCGCACACAAGAGAGGATCTGCTCACGCTCGCCCCACATCTCCTGTGTGTGTATGTGTGTGTGTGTGAGAGAAAGTGAGAGAGAGTGTGTGTGTGTGTGCATGTGTGTGTGGGAGTGTGCATGCATGTGTGTGTGGGGGGGAGTGTGTGTGTGTGTGTGTGTGTGTTCATGTGTGCGTAGTTGTGTCCAGTGTTGGAGCGCACACGAGAGAGGATCTGCTCACGCTCGCCCCACATCTCCTGTGTGTGTATGTGAGTGAGTGTGTGTGTGTGTGTGTGTGTGTGTGTGAGTGTGTGTGTGTTTGTGCGTGTGTGTGTGTGTGTGTTCATGTGTACGTAGTCGAGTCCAGTATTGGGGCGCACACGAGAGAGCAACTGGTTGGGCTTGCCCCACATTTCCTGTGTGTGTGTGTGTGGTGGGGGGTGTTCATGTGTGCGTAGTCAATTCCAGTTGAAGCGCACGCATGAGAGGATCTAGTCGCGCTTGCCCGACACGTCCTGCGGGCATGTACGTTTCTTGTTTGAAGATGGCGTTTGTTTCGGGTGTAGGATCGAGTGATTGTTGGGGCCAGAACTGGACTGTGGTATAGGCAGTGGTACTACCACTAGAAGGCAGTCCTTGCTGGAAAGCTGATGCTACTGCAACAGAGTTGGATGTCACACAGGCTGCAATATCCATCGAACCCAAACGTTCCTTCACCCACCCAGCTGGTAGGCTGGCGCGCTGCGTGACCTTGCGGACTCTACAAGTAGAGTTCCCCTAGACGTGTAGTCTAGGCCTTAATTCACACCCTGCGGTCCTCCGGGCGCGTACATGTAAAACGCAGTAACCTCCCCCCCCCCCCCTCCCCCGCATCCCCTTGCTCATGTCTGCACACTCTCTCCCCCACACATCATGCACAGCCCGGCAGGGGAAACAATGGGATCGGTGGTACCCACATCAACATGCCGCCAACGCACACACACACACACACACACACGCACACACACACACACACACACACACACAATAGTGAAACCTGAACCCACCTGCAGGCTTGCGATGTCCGGCCGGTAGTTGGCGATTGCCTGTGGTGGGGGTGCAGTACGAGACACTCGTTAGTCGGAACAGCGATCAAGATAGACAGGAGGGGGGGCGGAGGGGAGGAGCAGGGGCAGATGCCTGGCTGGTACTTGGCGATCGCCTGTGGTGGGGGTGCAGTAACAGACACTCGCAACGTCTGGTTAGTCAGGAGAGGAGGAGGGGGAGGGGGAGGAGGGGAAGATGCCTGGCTGGTAGTTGGCAATTGCCTGTGATGGGGGTGCAGTAACAGACACTGGTTAATCGGGACAGCGATCAAGTTAGTCAGGAGGGGGGGTGGAGGGGAGGAGCAGGGGCAGATGTCTGGCCGGAAGTTGGCGACCGCCTTTGTGCAATGCAGTTTGGAACACTCGTGAGTTGGAACAGCAATCCATTGATCAGGAGAGGTGAGGGGACAGATGTCCGGCCGGTAGGTGGCAATCGCTAGTGATGGGGTTGCAGTACAAGACATTCATTAGTAGGAACAACGATCCAATCCAGTTTTTCAGGAGAGGAGGAGGGGGGGGAGGAGGAGGGGCAGATGCCCGGCCGGTAGTTGGCGATCGCCTACGTCCGATGCAGTACAAGACACTCGTAAGTCGGAACAAAAACCCAAGGTCAGGAGAGGTGAGGGGTCAGAAGAGGTGAGAGTTCAGATGTCCTGCCGGTAGTTGACGATCGCCTGTGATGGGGATGCAGTACGAGACAACCGTTACTATGTGAGCATAGAGAGAGACCGAGACAGGGGAGAGAGAGAGAGTAGTGTTACACATCTACTGCCGGCGGTCACAATGAGTTGCAAAGTTCCAAGAGTTCAAGAGAGAGGGAGAGGGAGGGAGGGAAAGAGGCAAATGAGAGAGAGAGAGAGAGAGAGAGAGAGAGAGGAGAGAGAGAAAGAGAGAGAGAGGGGACCTACAGTGACAGCTAAGAGAGAGGGAGGGAGGAAAGGAGAGAGGGAGGGAGAGAGAAGCAGATGGAAAAAGAATCAAAAAGACAAAAAGAGGGAAATAGAGTCAAAGGGGCAAAGAGGAAGAGAGACAAAGACAGAGAGACAGAGAGACAGAGAGACAGAGAGACAGAGAGACAGAGAGACAGAGAGACAGAGAGACAGAGAGACAGAGAGACAGAGACAGAGACAAAGAGACAGAGAGACAGAGAGACAGAGAGACAGAGAGACAGAGACAGAGAGACAGAGAGAGAGAGAGACAGAGAGACAGAGAGACAGAGAGACAGAGACAGAGAGACAGAGAGACAGAGAGACAGAGACACAGAGAGACAGAGAGACAGAGAGACAGAGAGACAGAGAGACAGAGAGACAGAGAGACAGAGAGACAGAGAGACAGAGACAGAGAGACAGAGAGACAGAGTGTCAGGGAGACAGAGAGAAAGAGAGACAGAGAAGGGGAGAATGCGAGGGAAGGAGGGAGGGAGATTGAGAGAGGGTGAGGGTGACAGGGAGACAGAGGGAGAGGCAGAGTCAGGAAGGCAGGCAAGCTGCTCCCACCTATGCGATGCCGTCTAGGCACGTGGTGCCTCCGAGTGCCGTATATTATCCACGTTGAATGACATCATCTCTGCATGACTCTTGTCTAAAGCCCTAATAGCGGCGAGAGTAGGCAGAGCGGCAGACAGATGGGCAGACCGACAAACGGACAGGCAGAGACACAGAGAGGGAGAGAGCCCACCTGTGCAATGCCGTCGATGCGCATGGAGCCTCCGAGCGCCGCATAATTCACGTTGAATGACACCTTCTCTGCATGATTCTCGCCCAAAACACACTAGGCGCAAGAGAGAAGGCAGAGAGGCAGACAGACGGGCAGACGGACAGACGGACAGACAGACAGAGACACAAAGAGGGAGAGAGGGAGAGAAATAGACTGAGGATAAAAAGAGACGTAGAGAGACAAGCTGCCCCCACCTGTGCAATGCCGTCGAGACGCGTGGTGCCTCCGAGTGCCGCGTAGTAGACGTTGAACGACATCACGCGCAGTGCCTCGCTGCCTGCGCTCAGCAGGGGAGTAAAGTAGGGTTTGGGGTTGTAGGTCTTTTAGGCTTCAGGGTTCAGGCCAAGGGGGCAAGGTTAGGATAAGGGTTTAGGGCCATAGGGTTGTAGGGTTGTAGGGTTGTGGGGTTGTAGGGTTGTAGAGTTTGGGGTTTCCCAAGAGGGCAAGTGATTTCTTTTGTGGTATAAGCTGGCGCGCACCCGGCACACCGCAAGGAACGCGGCAGGTGGTTATTTGTGCTTTCGTTTTGTTGGAGAGGGCGGGAGCTCCCGCGGGAGGTCAGCAAGAGGTGCTTCTTGTTTTGTAGGGGAAGAGGGTAGAAAGAAACATCTGCAGCGGAATACGGAAAGGCGTCTGTGATTCCGAGATCGGTGTCGCTTTGCCGTCCCCGGGCAGGAGACAGGAAATGACAGGCACGGCTTAGGCCAAGCGTAGGAAATGGCGTTGTCGGTCTAGCCAAAGCGTGCAGCTCTCGGGGCGGGGCTTTCCTCCGGTATAGGTTTAGGGTTTAGGGTTTAGGGTTAAGGGTTGAGGGTTCAGGGTTTAGGGTCTAGGGATTAGGGTTTCAGGTTTTTTAAGGGTTTTAGGGTTAAGGGTTTTACCCACGTCAGCAGCAGGCTGCGTTGTCCCTTTGCCTTTCTCTGCTGCTGTCAGTACCAGCCACCCAGTGATTTCATTTTCGGCTCTGCACAGCCACTTGCACTGCCCCTCGGGCGCCGGCCCCTCCACCTCAGCGGTCAAGTAGATTGGCAAGCGCCACTTGACCCCCTATCCCCTGGAAGCAGTTAGGACCTATTTTGGAGGCGTCGCACAATAGCTCTCCTTTTTGCCCTAGGACTACACGTTGGTAGGCAGCCGGCTGGCGGCTACCGCCCCTCACAAGTAATTGTTAGGGCCAGAACTGGACTTGGGTATAGGCGGTGGTACTAGGACTAGAGGTATTCTTTGCTGGAAAGCCGATATAACTGTAACTGTAGCTGTACAGCCACTTGGCTGTATTCCGGCTGTACTGTGAACTTGAACACAGCTCAACCCATTCAGTTGATTGGCAGTCTGGCGAGCGCGCCAGACAGAGCGCGGCAAGAACTTTCAATTGGACTTTACATTAGGGCAGACGGTCCACGAGAGGTCAACGGTCAACGCGGTCAAAGCAAAATGCGGCTGTGGAGAAATTAATAATAAAAAAACATGAAGAGAAAATCACTGCAGCCACCTGTTGCTAGTACTCTGGCGCTGCGCCAAGCAAGTACTAACACAGTGCTTGCGAGGTGTGCCTCGCACGACTGCAAAATCCAGCATCGTCACCATCACCACGTGCACAGCCTGTAAAACCTGCCAGCGCTCTACTGGTAGGCTGACGCGTGTGCGGCCTTGCGGGCTCTCCTAGTTTAGCCCCTTCAGACATCTAGTCTAGGCCTGAACTCACGCCTGAGGTCATCCGGGCACGTACGTGAAGGTCGTACAGGGTTTACACGTACGCGCCCGAAGAACCCCAGGGCGTGAGCTAAGGCCTAGGTAAAACCTAGTTAAGAGTTAAGGTCTAGTTAAGGTATACACGTCTAGGGGAGCTCTACTGGGAGAGCCCGAAAGGCCACACAGCATGCCTGCCTACCAGGGCACGTAAAACCTAAAATACCTGCCTGTGCTCGGCTGCGGGCCTGGGACTGGCGCGGGCGTTCTGACTGGGCCCAATGGTTTTCCGGGAAATGGGAAATCCGGCCCCAAACGGTATGCGGCTTGTGGGGGGATCACTGAACCTGCCTGTGCTCGGCTGCTGGCCCGGAGCCGGCGCGGGTGTTGTGATTCCCCATTTCTGGGAAATGGGGAATCCAGCCCTGAACGGTATACGGCTTGTGGGAGGGATCACTTAACCTGCCTGTGCTCGGCTGCGGGCCCGGAACGGGAGCGGGCGTTGCGACGGGGCCAGATGGGGAAGAAGGGTTGAGCTCGTAGACCGCATTGCGCCAGCCGCTGCCGAAGTGTGTGTAGGTTGCGCTGCCCCATGCCACATTCTGGCCGGGACGTCCCTGGCACTCGACGCTTGGCACCTGAGCAAGGGGGGGGAGGGGGGTTAACTAGGTGTGTGTCTCTGTGTGTGTGTGTGTGTATGAGTGTAGGTGATGCCGCCCCATGCCACTGTCTGGCCGGGGCGCCCCTGGCACTCGGTGCTCGGGACCTAGGCGAGGGGTGGGCGTCAACTAGTTGCTTGATGGTATGACGATCCCATCAGATAGATCTCGTCACGAGCTGTAAAAATAACCCATATTTGATGGTGAACGGTCAACGCTTAGGCAGCGGCCAAGGCGGTCAACGAGACGTTGGTCCGCGCTCCGGCTCCCAGAAAATTACAAAAAGCTGAAAACAAAATCACGGACTACACGTCTACGGGGGCTCCACAAGGAGAATCCGCAAGGCCCCGCAGCGCGCCAGCCTACCAGTTGTCTTTCTAGAGGTTTCAAGTCCTGCAGGCAGACGAATCATGAAAGAAGACAGAGGAGGAGCGAGTCAAAAGGTGCGGGTGGGTGGGACTCGAACCCCTACCTGGACATACGCCTGATGGCTAGACCACTGAAAGACCGGCGGACAGAACATACAGGCAAAGACCGAGTCAGAAGGTGTGGGTGGGTGGGATTTGAACCAATCCCGCTACCTGTCCGTGCACCCCGTGTCTCGCAGCTGTCTTGGAGATCGCCTCCCTCGACCGAGTCCCACCGGCGTGGGCTGCTGCCAATGGCCCTCCCCCCGACCACCCATTCATCGGGGTGGTGCGTGCGGGCGACCGGCCTCGCCTCTGCCTCCACGCTCCGGTGGATCCCCCGTGAACAGGTCGGCGGGGCGCATGCGTCCCCCCGGCTCCCCGGACTCTGACTAGGGCACCCCCCCTGGTGGGTTGACGATGGCGGCACGCTGACTCCTTGGCGACCTACAGTTGGCGCACATTGCGCTCAAGGAAGGAACCTCGCTGGCGCTCGCTGCGCTGAGTGGTCAACGTGCTGCCCCGCCCACACCCCGGAGGGCCCTGCCCGCCCCGGCTACTCAGTGGCTTGGGTTTTGATACTGATTTGCCGAGTTTGCGGGTGGCCTGCCCCACGGGGTGGGCTACGCCGGACGGTTGATGCTCTGCTACAGTGTGCGCGCCCATAAAAAAAAAAAAAAAATGACAGTTGACAAGCGCATGCCATTGAGCGTGCCCCCGGAAGTGAGACCCCTGAGCCTGCGGCGCACCCCTTCGCCTTCCCTTTTCCCATCCCTTCCCCGTCTCCCCACACATACAGTGAGCCCGGCGTCCCCTCGGGGGCGTTTAGGGAAGTACCACCGGCCGTGTAACAATCTCTCTCTCTCTGTCTTGGAAGTGAGATCCATGAGCCTGCGGCGCACCCCTTCGCCTTTCCTTTTTCCATCCCCTTCCCGTCTCCCCACACATAACGTGAGCCCGGCGTCCCCTCGGGGGTGTTTGGGAAGTACCAATGTGTAACAATCTCTCTCGACAAGCAGACTGACAGCAACGTGTCAAAAGGCGCGGTTGGGTGGGATTGAAACCCCCTACCTGGACGTACGCCCCGCCTCACAGCTGTCCCTGAAGTCCTGTCCAGCATTCTCCGTCTGCCACTTGTGGGTCAGCCTCCTGGGGGTACTGCAGGGCGAAGAGGGGAGAGCCTGCTGTGTGCGCCGCCTATGTGTGTGTGTGTGTGTGTGTGTGTGTGTGTGTGTGTGTGTGTGTATGTGTGTGTGTGTGTGGGGGGGCGGTCCGCCCTCTGGGGGTACTGCAGTGCAAAAAGAGGCAAGCCTGCTGTGCGCGCCGCCTATTTGCATGTGTGTGTGTGTGTGTGTGTGTGCGTGTGTGTGCGTGTGTGTGTGCGTGTGTGTGTGTGTGTGTGCATGCTGCCTGTGTGTGGGGGGGGGTCCGCCCCCTGGGGGTACTGCAGTGCAAAGAGAGGAGAGCTTGCTGTGCATGCTGCCTGTGTGTGTGTGTGTGTGTGCATGCATGTGTGTGTGAGTGTGTGCGTGTGTGTGGGGGGGGGGGGGGGGGGGGGTCCGCCCCCTGGGGGTACTGCAGTGCAAAGAGAGGAGAGCCTGAAGTTTGCGCCGCCTATTTGCACCGTCCTCCCCCTCCTACTCTATGCCGACGACATCGCCCTGCTCTCCCTCTCCGGGGACGCCCTCCGCACCGTGCTCACCCTCCTCGACGGCACCTGCTCTGACCTCGCGCTTGAGATCAACTACAGAAAAACCGTTGCACAATCCCTCGGCCACCCGTCTGCCCACACCGCCTCCACCACCACCCCCATCGCCATCCCCTCCAACTCCTCCCCTTCCCCCCACCTGGTCCACCACAACTCCAGCTTCAAATACCTCGGCAGCATCATGGCCTCACCCCCCACCTACCCCCCTTTCAACGACCCTGACCCCCCACCGCCCACCAACATCCTCGACGAAGAAATATCACGCCGGATCAGCTCCGCATGGTACTCCTTCACCCGCCTCACCCCACGGTTTTGGAAATCAGATGAGATCACCCTCACCACCAAGATCAACCTGTACAATGCCTTTGTTGTATCCGCCCTCTTGTACGGCTGCCAAACCTGGACGCTGAACAAAACTCACATCCACCGCCTCGAGGTAACCCACAACCGCTTTCTCCGCCGCCTGAAAGCCCCCTCCCGCCACACCTTGGAGCAAATCTCCACTGCCAAACTACATGCCGCGCACCCTCCCACCACTTCTATCATCGTCACGATCAACAAACACCGATTGTTGTTCATTGGATCCCTCGTCCGCCGCCTCCCCACCTCAACTCCTCCGCCCCCCACCCCTGCCAACCCTCCTCCCTCTCCCCCCTTGCCTCCCACGCCTCCTCCGATCCCTCCCACGCCTGCTCCGATCCCTCCGAACCCCCCTCCCTCTCCCCCCTTGTCTCCCACGCCTCCTCCGATCCTTCCCATGCCTCCTTCGATCTCCTGCTGCCTCACCTGACCCCCCCGATGCCTCATCTGACCCCTCCCACGCCCCTTCCAACCCCTTGCTTCCCCTTCCCCGCCCGCCGAACCCATGTTCCCAGCCACCGCCGCCCTCTTCATGCACCGACGACCAGACGTGGTACCCTACCTAGGTGGGGTCATCAACTCCTACCGTGAGAATGTCCAAGACGTTTTTGACTCCTACGTGTTCAAGACTGCCGTCACAACGCAGTTTGACAAGGCCAAGAAGGAGTACGCCGAGTCCCCACCGGAGTCCCAGCTGAAAACCGTCCCCGAGCTTGCTGTGATACTAGCCCGCAGGCGGCCTCCCGGGTGGCTCACCCTCGCGAGGTTCCCACGCCTGTTGAATGGTATTTGCAGAGAGATGGCAGCCAATGCGGGAGCAGCCAGCCAACAAAGTAGATAATGATGATGATGGTGGTCACAGTCAGAAAGCCTTCAGACAGCAAGCCTTTAGTTAGATGCCAGTGCCTCAGAGGCAACCCCCCGACCCCCCCCAAACCAAGGATACTATCCACTCGATTCAGGCGCTGGTCGGTCACCCGCTATTCGAAAGACATCCCAGTGCACGGGTCAGACCTCGTAACAATTGCCGGGGTGTACTGCTGTTAGTAGTACAGGCATTGCCGGTGCATGCGGACGGCCTCATGTAACGCTTGGTTGGTTGGTTGGTTGGTTGTGTGTGTGTGTGTGTGTGGAACGTTGACGTCCACCAGTAGGGCGTCCCACTCCTTGCCTACTTTGAAGCTGCCATTCTTGTCCTGTAGGGGGGGGGAGGGGGGGGAGGAGGGTGTGTGTGCATGCGTGCGTGTGTGTGTGTGCATGTGTAGGTGTGGGTGGGTGGGTTTGTGGGTGTATGTGTGTGTCCACCCCATCTTGCCCCCCGCCGCCTCCCTAACCCCCCCGCCCCTCCCCCTCTCCCTCCGACTACCCTCCCGCTGCCTCCCTGCCACTGCCTCCCACTTGCACGACTACCGCTGTTCGGACACGACTTCGCTCTATGCCGGCGGCGCCATCACCTTCTTCCGGCTCACGCCGGTGACTTTTGCGCCCACTCCGTCACGTTCTACGCCCTCCGCAAACATCCATCTCTTCAACTTCACACGCGACATCCTCGAGCGCCCCGAGACCGCCGAGCGAGTCACCACCGAGTGGATCATCTTAGCATGATTTCCACAAGTGTGGAAGTCCTTCTGCCGACACCTAGTTTAAACTCAGTCGAGGCGGATTGACGAACACAGTCGTCAATGACCCGCCACTGCCCCTTTCCCCCACTGCTTTACGAATGAGGTTGTTCACCCTCTTGCTGGCGCACGGTTGGTCTCCCGCCTTCAAACGGAATCTCCTCAATTGATGACTGGAAACAGCCTATCTAGGTCTGCCGTGCAGAGTTTTCTGTAACGATATCTCTCTCTCTCTCTGTGTGTGTGTGTGTGTGCGTGTGTGTGTGTGTGTGTGTGTGTGCGTGTGGAACGTCGACGTCCACCAGTGGGGTGTCCTAATCCTTGCCCACTTCGAAGCTGCCGACCTTGTCCTGTGGGGGAGGTGGGGGAGAGGGCGTGTGTGTGCGTGCACATGTGTGTGTGTGTGTGTGTGTGTGCGTGTGTGTGTGGGGGTGTGTGTGCGTGTGTGTGTGTGTGTGTGTGTGTGTGTGTGTGTGTGTGTGTGTGTGTGTGTGCGTGTGTGTGTGTGTGCGTGCGTGTGTGTGTACTGACGATCCTCAGTGCCCTCCTCAGTCCCCTCCTCAGTCCCTTCCTCCTGATGATCGGCGTCCTCATCACCGTGCTGGTCGGCGTCTTCGCCGCCACCCTGACATTCGTCGGCCTGGCGATCGTCGGCGCCGTCGCCAGCCGCCCATGGGCCCGCAGGGCCGTGGCGTGGCTGCTGGCCCACGCGGCGGTGCTGCTGGCGGGCGCCGACGACTTCGTGTCCCCCTTCGGCACCCGCGTCCTCATCACGCTCTCCGCCACCCATCGCTCACCCACTGCCTCTCCCAACGACGTCCTCCCCCCTCACGCCGCAACGACCGCCGCCAGCCCGGCCGCCCCAGGGGTGGCGCCAGTCGCACCCGCTGCCGCTGCAAAAAAAAAAACTCCCATGCGGCCCAGGAACTCCATGCGCCCAGCCAGCAAGCGCGCTCCCTACTACGGGTTCATGCACAAGGGTGACACCCCTGCCCCTGCCCCTGCCGCTGCCCCCGCCCGTACAGACCGCGCACCTGACGCCCGCGGCGCCCCAGCCGAGGCGCGCCATGCAGCCCCCCACAAGCAGGAGCGCGCCACCCTCCCCAAGCACGTGCGCTTCTCCTCGCCCAAGCAGCAGGACGCCACCCTCCCCAAGCACGTGCGCTTCTCCTCGGAAAGCCCCCCCAAGCAGGCGCGTGCCACTCGCACCGCCCTCTCCTACCCCTACTCATCCTCCTCCGCCTCCTCCTCCGCTGAGTCCTCCCTCAGCGGCGGCGGCAACACCCCCATCATCTTCAACCCCGCCAACCTCGCCGTCCCCGCCAGCCCCTCCTTCCTCACCCGAGCCCTCACCACTCTCGAGACCTCCCGTGCCCTCCTCTTCGGCGCGCGCCGCGTGTTCGCAAACAATGTGCTCTTCACAAACACGCCGCGCACCGAGCCGACCCCGCTCGTCTCAACAAGGGAGAACTTCTCCTCCACCACCACCGCCCCCACCTCCAACCGCGTCCTCTCCTGCGAGATCACCCCGCTCACCACCACCGGAGTGATCGCCACCGGCCTGCAGCCTTCCCCGCCCACCTCCCTCGTGCAGCCCGCCTCCCTCAACGTCTGGCAGCACAGCAACCCCGCCTCACCCATTGCCCAGGACCCCGCTGCAGGCACCTCTCCCTCGACCACCCCCGAGTGGGGCCCCAAGCCGCGCGACTCATCCGCGCGCAAGGCCAAGGCCCTCTACGTCGCGCCCCGCCCCGACAACCTCCCCTCCACCACCGGCCCCACGACCGCGACCACCATCACCCCCTCCGGCCCCGCGTACAGCACCCGCTCCAAGAGCGCGGTAGGTCCCCGCGCGTAAGCGCCCCCCAGGACGGGCAGGGCGATTGGCCACTGACCCTGCACCACCCGTCCCCCCGGCTGCAACGCGCGACCCCGTCCCACCATATCTGGGGATCGCGCTCCCCCGTCTCCTCCACCCCTCCCGTGACTTTATTTCCGCCTCCTTCAACTGCTGCTCACTCTGGAAGGCAGCAGACGGCACACGCCAGGACCCCCTGGCACTACCCGGCATACTAGCCAACCACCTCGCAGATCGTGGCGTCGACATCTGCGGGCTCCAAGAGGTACGCCACCCCGGCTCCGGCCGACACACCTTCGCCAACGGATACCTCTTCATCTGGTCCGGCCGCCCCCCCGGCAGCACCAAGCCGCACGAGTCGGGCGTCGGAGCACTCCTGTCCCCCGACACCGCCAAACTCCTCCGCGCTCCCACCGCCGGCTCGGCTGCGCTCGACGATCGCGTGCTGGTCCTAAGGTTCCACCCCAACGGCACCGTCCCGATCAGCGCGATCATCGCGTACGCCCCCACCAACGTCTCCACCGACAAACTCGCCAAAGACGCGTTCTACGAGCAACTCCACGGCATCCTCTCTGACGTACCCTCACACCACTATCTCCTTGTGATGGGCGATTTCAACGCCACCACCACCGGCGCCTCCCCTACCACCCACCCATCGGTAGGCCGACACGCCTGCCCCACTCCCCACAGCACCCTCTGCCCCTTCCCCCCAAACCCCCGCCTCGCATCATACCGCCACCGCCCCAAAATCAATGACAACGGCCACATGCTCCTCGACCTGTGTGCCGCCCACAACCTTGCCATCACCCACTCTTTCTTCCCCAACCCCCCCGTGCATGCGTACACCTGGTACAGCAACAACCACAAGACATGCAGCATACTGGACTACATCCTAGTCCGCCGCTCCCACCTGTCCTCTGTCCAAAGTGTGCGCGCACAGTGCCCCATCACCCGCCCAATCCCCTCCTTACAAAATCTGACCACTCCCTCGTCACCGCCGTCATCCGCTTCCGCTTCTCCAAAGCGTGGAGCCACGCACACTCCCAACACACACGCACCCCACCCCCCCGGCGCTACTTCACCGACCTTCTCCGCGACCCCGACACGCGGCAGAGGTACGCTGCGGCAGCCGCGACCGCCCTCGCACCCTCCCCTCCCCCTCCCTTTCGCCCTCCCTTTCCCCCTGCTCCCCGCTCCCCTCCACCCACCTTGACCAGCTGACAAACCGCTTCACCGCCGCCCTCCATGAGGCGGCCAAGAAGATCCTCGGCCCCCGCCCACGTGAGATCCCCTCTCCTTCAACCCCTCCGACGCGTCACTCAAGCGAGCCCAAGCACTGCAGGCGGCCCGTGCCAGGGACGCCCCGCAGGCAGAGATCAAGCCCTGTGAGACAGAACTGTCGGCCTCCTTGCGTGACGACACCGACGCCCACTGGAACGCGACCGCCGTACGCGTCCAATGCGCCCTCGACGCACACAAACCTCACATTGCCCACCAGATACTGCAGAAGCTCATTGGTGACCGCCCCCTCGCCGCCGCCCCAGCCCTCCGCACAGATGCCGGCCTCCGCTTCGGAGCCCAGCCTGTTGCCGACGCGTTTGGGCTCCACTTCAAACAACTCCACACCCTCCCCTCCACAGTTGACGAGGCCACCCTCAACACCCACCTGGCCCACACGCCCACCGCCCCCCCTGCCCCTACCCTCCCTCCCGCCGCCGCCCCCCTCCCTGCCCCCGCACCCGCCCACGCCGCCGCCGACCCACGCCCTCACCCCCCACCCCCCGAGCCCACGCTGGACGAGGTGGAGGCTGCGATCAGAGTCCTCAGAAACACCTCCCCCGGATCCGACGACGTCACCGCCCCACTCATCAAGTGCGGCGGGCCCGTCGTCGCCTCTGCCCTCCACCGCATCATACGCAAGTGCTGGAACACCCAAACCACCCCCACCGCTTGGAGACAAGCCATCATCTGCCCCCTCTACAAGGGCGCATCCTCGGGGCCCACCACACTCGCCAAGGCCTACCGGGGCATCTCCCTCCTACCTGTCCCCGGCAAGACCTACACCCACATCCTTCTCAACCGCCTACGGCGACAGCTGGAACCCTCCCTCTCCACCTACCAATTTGGTTTCCGGCCTGACCGAGGCACCACTGCCCACATCTTCACCCTACGCCGCATACAAGAAGAGTCCCACCGTGCCCAAGCCCCCCTTCACGTGGCCTACGTCGACCTCTCCAAGGCTTTCGACCGGGTCAACCACAAGGCACTATGGGCAACCCTGCTCCACCGCGGCGTGCACCCAGACCTCCTCGCCCGCATCAAGAGCCTCTACACTGATGCCACCGCCAGAGTCCGAGTGGGCGACGCGTACTCCGCTCCATTCAACCTCGACACCGGCGTCAAGCAAGGCTGCCCCCTCTTCCCCCCTCCTCTTCAACATCTACATCGATACTGTCGTCCGATCCCTGATTGCCCAACTCCCCGATGCCGGCATCCAAATCGGCTACATGGTCGACGGCACTCTCCAAACCCCTGATTCACGTACTACAGACTACGCGACTACAATCCTCCCCCTCCTTCTCTACGCGGACGACATAGTTCTGATGGCTCTCGACATCGACGTCCTCAGAGACATGCTTGCCCTCCTCGATCAGATCTGCTATGACCTCGCCCTCGAGATCAACTACGACAAGACTGTGCACCAAACCCTCGGCCACCCTTCTGCCCACACCGACGCCCCAGCACCAATCTCAATTCCTTCCACTTCCTCTGACATCCCCAACCTAGTCCACCCCACGGACAAATTCAAATACCTTGGCAGCATCCTGTCAACCCCCACCCCGTCCCTCGGCACCCTCGATGGAGAGATCTCCCGACGGATCTCCTCTGCCTGCTACGCCTTCAACCGTCTCACACCCAGACTATGGAAAAGTAACGACATCCAGCCCTCCACCAAGATCCAACTCTACAACGCCTTTGTCACATCCGCCCTCTTGTACAGCTGCCAAGGCTGGACACTCAACGTCGCCCACACACACCGCCTGGAAGTGACTCACAACCGCTTCCTCCGCAGCATAAAGCGAATCCCCGACAACCTCTCCCCATCCTCCCCTCACACCTCCACCTCTGAGATGCACGCCAAGGACCCACCTACAGCGCCCATCATCAACGCCATCAAAAAACATCGGATGTCGTTTATCGGATCCCTTGCCCGCCACCTCCCTCCCTCCCTCCCTCTCCCCCTTCCCCCCACCCACCTATCACCCCCTCCCCACACCTCAATCTTCCCACCTACTGCCGCTCTCTTTATGCTCCGACGCCCGGACGCCCAGATGCCTGACAGGGTGGGTGCCATCACCTCGTACCGTCTCAACGCCCACGAGATGTTCACGTCTGCCCAGTTCATGAGTGTCGTCAAGACGCTTTACGAGAAGGCCGTCAAGGCCACGCCGAGGACCCTGCGATCACCCCTCCTGAGCTCGCCGCCATCCTGGAGGCCAGGAGGCTCCCTCCCAAGTGGACCCCCCTAGCTAGGTTCCCACACCTGTGGGACAGCATCTGCCGCGGGGTAGCTGAGGCCGGATCAGCCCCACAACCGTAACCACACGCAGCAAAACCACAATTGACAGTTTCTGATGACAGTTTTTTCGGATCCCGCAAACAACCCCAAGCCCACGGATATCCTCTCGTACTAGCGCATATGGTTGGTCACCCGCTACTGAACGAACTTAAGATCCAAGGGTCCTCGACTCATGAAACGATTGCCGGGGGGTGCTTTAGCACTGGCAAGAGCCGTTATCTAGGTTGCCCGAGCGGTGGGAACTGTAACGTATTTCTCTCTGTGTGGGGGGGGGGTGTCAAAGGTGCAGAGAAAAAGACAAACACAGAGAGGGAGAGGGAGAGGGAGAGGGAGAGGGTGAGAAAGAGGGAGAGAAAGAGAGAGGGAGGGAGAGACTCAGGAGGGGAAGGTAGGAAGAGACAAAGATAGAGACAGAGAGACAGGGGCAGAGGCAGATAGGCAGGCAGACAGTCAGAGAGAGAGAGAGAGAGAGAGAGAGAGGGATAGAGAGAGAGGGAGAGAAAGAGAACGTCGAAATGTGTCAGCGGACCGCTCCCACCTCTGCGCACGCCTGCAGAGTCACCCATCCACCATTGCTCGTAAACGCGCGTGCAGCATCATCCACGAAGCAGCCGCGGAACCACACGGGATGGGCAGGGTCGGGCGCTGGGACGGGGAGGGCGGGGGTGGGAACGGGCACCGGCACAAGCACCGGCGCAGGAACCGGCTTAGGTACAGGCACGGGGACTGGTACGGGCGTCGGCTGAATCATTGGCTGCGCTCCGTACACACGCACCTGTGTAACAGCGAGAGTGCGATGGTTGGGAAACAGTGAATGAAGGGGACAGGGGGCGGGGTGGGCAGGGTCGGGTGCTGGAACGGCGGGGGTGGGAACGGGCACCAGCACAGGCACTGGCGTGGGCACCGACACGGTCACCGGCACGGGCACTGGCATGGGCACCGGCTTAGGCACAGGAACAGGTGCGGGTACTGGTGCGGGCGCCGGCTGGATCATTGGCTGCGCTCCGGAAACGCGCACCTGTGTAAGTGCAAAATCGTGATGGTTGGGGACAGTGAATGAAGAAGGAGGCAGGGAGGGGGGGACACGATAGTGACGTTGGTTGGTTGAGTGGGGGAGGTGGGTCGGGCGCTGGGACGGGGAAGGCGGGGGTGGGAACGGGCCCCGGCGTGGGCACAGGCACCGGCACTGGCACCGGCACTGGCATGGGCACCGGCGTAGGCATAGGTACAGGCGTGGGGACTGGTGCGGGTGCCGGCTGAATCGTTGGCTGTGCTCCGTACATACGATCCTGTGTGAATGCGATGATGTGATGGGGGAGATAGTGCATGGCGAAGGAGGCGGGGGGGGGGGGGGTCGAGGCCCGGTTTTGACATGCTTGGGTTGGCAAGGCACTTGCACGTGTGTGTGCGTGTGCGTGTGTGTGTGTGTGTGTGCAGCAGCGAGAGGGCAATGGTTGGGAATGGGTGAATGAAGAAGGGGGTGGGGGGAGGGAAGCGAGGCACAGTAGTGACATGCTTGGGCCGGCAAGGCACTCACACGTGTGTGTGTGTGTGTGTGTGTAACGGCGAGAGGGTGATGGTTGGGAATTAGTGAATGACGAAGGGGTTGGGTGGAGGGGTCGAGGCCCGGTTTCGACATGCTTGGGTCGGCAAGGCACTTGCACGTGTGTGTGTGTGTGTGTGTGTGTGTAACAGCGAGAGGGCGGTGGTAGGGGAACAGTCAATGAAGAAAGGGGCAGGGGGGGCACGGTAGTGACATTGGTTGGGTCGGCAAGGCACTCACATGTGTGTGTGTGTGTGTGTGTGTGTGCGTGTGCAGCAGCGAGAGGGCGATGGTTGGGAATGAGTGAATGAAGAATGGGGTGGGGGGAGGGGGGCGACGGCACGAAGTGACGTTGGTTGAGTGGGCAAGGTGCTCACACGTGTGTGTGTGTGTGTGTGTGTTTTATGCATGTGTATGTGCGTGTGTGTGTCCTCTCTCTCTTTCTGTGTGTGTTGTCTCTCTTTGTGTGCTCTCTCTCTTTGCGTGCTCTCTATCTCTCTCCTCTGTGTGTGTGTGTGTGTGTGTGTGTGTGTGTGTCTGCATGTGTGTGCAAGAGTGCGCATGGCAGACAGTCGGGGCCCACTTACCCAGTCCACAAGCATCGTGTGGTCCCCGGCAGCGACGTTGTTGCCCGGCCAGTTGCCTCCAATGGCCAGGTTCAGGATGATGTAGAAGGGGCGGTCGAACGGGGCATTGGCATTGCCGGGTACGGAGCCAGACCACCTATAGGCAGTAGCCAGTGGGTGAGTGTGAGTGGGTCGGTTCGTGTGTGTGTGTGTGTCTCTTTGTGTGTGCTTGATGTGTACACACTGTGAAAAGGGGGGCAGGGGGGGTACCCTTTTCTCTGTTCACACTGCAGCTCTCTCTAGAGACACCTTGGTAGTGGAACTTACACATGGAGTCCCGCCGCACCTCCGATGCACAGTGCACCTGCTCACACACACACACACACACACACACACACACACACAAACGTAGGATGTGCTTGCCCTCGAGTCTCACCGTGCCCCCGACGCACAGCGTGCGGACAAGCCCAACCAGATACACACGCACACACGCGCACACACACACACACACACACACACAAACACACCATCACACCCACACACAGGACATGCTTGCCCTGGAGTCCCGCCGCGCCTCCGATGCACAGTGTGCCTGCTCACACATACAAACACGCACACACACACACACACACACACACGCACACACGCACACACACGCAGGACGTGCTAGCCCTCGAGTCCCGCCGCGTCGCCGACACACAGTGTGCCGGCGTGCCCAACCAGATGGTGCAGTGGGACGGTACTACATTCACGCTGCTGGGAGGAGACTGGCGCGCGGCGGTGTACGCGTTTGACGAGGGCGACACGCAGCAGCCTGGTCCTGTTCCCACGCCCACGCCCGTGCCTGCGCCAGTTCCCTTGCCGGTCCCTACGCCCATGCCTGTGCCCGTGCCTGTGCCCACGCCTGTGCCCACGCCTATGCCGGTGCCTGTGCCCGTCCCTACGCCCGTGCCTGCGCCTGTTCCCGCGCCTACGCCAGTGCCTGCGCCCGCCTCTACGCCCGTGCCTATGCCCGTGCCCACGCCTACGCCTACGCCCGTGCCTACGCCTGTTCTTGTCCCAACACCCGTTCCCGTCCCGGCGCACACGCCCGCCCCGGCTCCCATCCCCGTCCCGCCACGCGACCCCGCACACCCCATGTGGCTTTGCGGCTGCTTTGTTGATGATGACGCGCGCACGTTTGACATCAAAGTTGGCTGGGTGACTCTCCAGACGTGCGCGCAGGCGGCACACACAGCAGGTGCAGGTTGAACACAATTACATGCACGTGCCTGGAGGGCCCTGCGGCGTGCGTTACAGCCTAGTCTAGGGACTGTTTTGTGGGTGACGGCGCGCGTGCGTTTGGCAAAGTTGACTGTATCACGCTTTAAGCACACGCGCAGGTGGCGCACAAAGCAGGTGCGGGTTCAACACAATTACATGCGCACGCCCGGAGGGCCCCAGGGCGTGCTTTAAGGTCCATTCTAGGGGGGCTGTTTGTGGGTGACAGCGCGTGCGCGTTTGACACCAAAGTTGGCTGTGGGTGACTCTCCAGGCGTGTGCCCAGGCGGCACATGCAGCAGGTGCGGGTGTCGCGCGTGCGCATTTGACACCAAAGTTGGCTGTGGGTGACTCTCCAGGCGTGTGCCCAGGCGGCACATGCAGCAGGTGCGGGTGTCACACGTCTTACATGCACGCGCCTGGAAGGCCCCAGGGCGTGATTTGAGGCCTTGCCTAGGGGGGCTGTTCGGTGGACAACGCACGAGCGTTTGGCAACAGTTTGAAACCAAATCCAGAGGGCTGGGTGACTTTTCACGCGTGTGCGCAGGCGGCACACTCGGCAGGTGTGGGTCTTCTATGCACGCACTCAGAGGACCCTGGGCCGTGATGTCAGGCCTAGTCAAGGCGGGGGGGGGGGAGAGGGACAACCTGAACCTCTATAACACCCACCCCCAACCTTACACACATGCCCCCCACCACCACCACCGTGCAGGTTTCTCCCTCTTTACGATACACTTCCTCCAGGGGATGTGATGAAACCCTTAACCCTAAACCCTTTACTTTAAACCCTAAACCCTAAACCCCAACCCTAAACCCTAAACCTCCCACACATGCCCCCCCACACACGCACAGCAATTTCGTGTGGGGGGAAAAGTGTCGGGTCTGAGGGCATACACTGAAAGTGCCTCCAAGGACGCGCCACCTAGCCAGAGAGCACGACATGGACATTAGATTAGGTTGTATGGTCCGCTTTTGCGCTTGGAGGCGGCTCTGAGCGGAGGCTGGCCGTAAACGTGTCGGTGCATGCTCTGAGCGGTCTCGGCACGCCCTCCAAGCGCAAAAGCGGGCCATAAAACCTTATATAATGTCCATGCCATGCTCTCTGGCTAGGTGGCGCATCCTTGGAGGCAATTTTGCCTCACCAGGGTTCCACCCCGCAGTGCTCGATCACCCCAACGAAGCCTTCCAAGGCGCCCCCCTTGCAGCAGACGGTATTTCTATACCCATGTGATGCCGTCCCCTAAGCGGAGGGCACCTTGGAAGGCCCCATGGGCGAGATCGCTCTCATGCCCCCCCTGACTAGACCAGCACGAAAATGCCTCCAAGGACGCGCCTCCTAGCCAGAGAGCACAGCAAGGACATTCTATTATGGTATGTTCTCTCCGTTTGCGTTCGTTTGCGTTCGTCACCGCGCTCATCCTCGGGGTCGCTCGTCTGCCGGTGACTGGCGTTGGAAGGTCTTCAGGCAGCCTCCATGACAACTCTGTCGTCCATGCACCCCTGGAGGGTGGGACCCGGCCATGCATGAGGCATGGGGCACCGGCTGAGCCCCATGCAAACGAGAGCTGGACAGCCATGCACTGCCAGGCGGGGACCGTTCCAGTCAGCGCCAGTCGGCTCTGCCGGCTTGACTGGCCACAAGGCCACTACTGTGACCCTGAGGAAGGTCCTCTCCTATATGCTCCTTGCCAGACATGTCTCTCAGAGACCGCTGTTTGGGGTAGTCTAGCCGGCGGGAGCGGTAGTCTATCGGCCGGGAGCCGGCGGTACTCTAGTACTTAAGTGTGCTGGAGTATCGGCGGGTGTCTCTAGTAGAAGAGTAACCTGCTTAGCTGGAAACCCCGTGTTACTGTTACTGCTCTCCGTTTGGGCTTGGACGGCGTGTCGTGGGCGTACCGTGTGTGCGGCCCGCGTAAACAGCCACCCCGCGCCCAGCGGAGCCTCCAACCCCAAACGGAGAGAACATACCATAATAGAATGTCTCTCTCTAGCTCTCTGGCTAGGTGGCGCGTCCTTGGAGGCACTTTCAGTGTTTGCCCTCAGACCCGACACTTTTCCCTCCACACAAAATTGCTGTGCACACGCCTATTACCACCGTGCAGGCTCCCCCCTCTTTGCGTTGCAGTACCCCCAGGGGCGGGACCCACGCGTGGCGGACGGAGAGTGCTGGACAGGAATCAAGGGACAGCTGGGAAGCGGGGCGTACATCCAGGTGGGAGTTCGAATCCCACCCACCACCACCAGCACATTTTGACCACCCACCAGCACCTCTTGACGCACTCTTTCTCTGTCTGTTTGACTCTCTCGGAAAGTCTGCATGGCAGCCATAGACACAGGGCGTACGTCCAGGTAGGGGTTCGAATCCCACCCACCACCAACAGCACCTTTTGACTCGCTCTTTCTCTGTCTGTCTGACTCTCTCGGAGAGTTGCATGGCAGCCGTCAGACGGGGCGTATGTCCAGGTAGGGATTCGAATCCCACCCACCACCACCAGCACATTTTGACCACCCACCAGCACCTCTTGACTCACTCTTTCTCTGCCTTTTTGACTCTCTCGGAGAGTCTGTGTAGCAGCCGTCAGACGGGGCGTACGTCCAGGTAGGGGTGCGGCATCCGGCGGTAGGCTGGCCTTCAGTCAGTCTTTCGCTACCGCTTCCATGCCGCCGACGGCGGTGTATACCGCCTCGTCGGCTTTTACAGTTTTTACAGTTTTTTACATGTGCGCGCCCGAAGGACCCCGGGGTGTGAGTTAAGGCCTAGACTACACGTCAAGGGGAGCTCTACTTGAAGAGCCCACAAGGCCACGCAGCGCGCCAGCCTACCAGGTACCGCCTTGTTGAGAAAACACTGGCCTGCGTGCTATTCTACAGAGGGACCAAAAAGGAAACCCTCTCTCCTCTTTAGTAGTTAGGACCTATTTTGGAGGCGTCGCACAATAGCTCTCCTTTTTTTCTCTGGGACTACACGTTGGCAGGCAGCCGGCTGGTGGCTACCGCCCCTCAAAAGTAATTGTTAGGGCCAGAGCTGGACTTGGGTCTAGGCGGCGGTACTAGGACTAGAGGTAGTCTTTGCTGGAAAGCCGATGGAACTGTAACTGTAACTCTCCTCTTTACTCACCCTACGCAATGCACGGTCCCCATACACCCACCGCCGTACACAGTTTGGCCGGTTGATGTTGTTTGCGGTAGTTCGCACGGGAGACTGCATGCGCAACTTTGCAGGGACCTTCCTGGAATGCTGGCTGCACACAGGTCGTGAAATCAGCCAAAAACATGCAGTATGTGCGACAGTAGAACATAAACCGTGTGGGGTGGGAACCTCCCAGTGGGGAGTGGGGTGTGTATGGGGACTGTGTACTCAACGCCCGCATTTTTTACTCAATCTTTCTGTCTGTTGGTCTCTCTGTGTGGCAGGGGCGTTCGTCCTTTCGCTCGCCAGGCTGGGTGTGCGTCCAGGCATGGGTTCGAATCCCATTCGGCTGCAACTCTTGACTCGCGCTTTGTCTTTTTGGCGTCTGTCTGTCTGTCCGCCTGTTTGTTTGTCTGTCTCTTCCCCCGCACCTTTGACACACACCCAGGTCTCAAGCACCGCGTGTCAGGGGTGGCCAGGCCAGACGTGGCATGGGGCACGCGAAACACACACACACACACACACACTTACACACACACACACGCACACACACACTCCGCCCAGGTCTCAAGCACCCAGTGTCAGGGGTGGCCAGGCCAGACCCTGTCCTGGGGTGACGCAACCTACACACACTTTGGCAGCGGAAAGCGCAACGCGGTCTACGAGCTCAACCCCGTGAGCTTTGTGCCACCGTCGGACCCCGTGCCCGCACCCACGCCAGCTCCCGTGCCCGCGCCCACGCCAGTGCCTGTACCCGTGGCTGCGCCTGTGCCCAATCCTGTGCCCACGCCCCAGCCCGTGCCTACACCCGTGCCTGCGCCTGTACCTGTGCCTGTTCCTGTGCCCACACCCATCGCGTCTGGTGGCGGCGGTCTTCCCCTTGTCTGGTCTGATGAGTTCAATGTGGGAGGGGGCGTTGACACGAGCGCGTGGAACTTCGATCTCGGCGACGGCTCCATCTACAACAAGGTATGTGTGTGTGTGTGTGGTCTGATGAGTTCAACAAGGGAGGGGGCTTTGACGCGAGCGCGTGGAACTTCGATCTCGGCGACGGGTTCATCTACAACAAGGTATGTGTGTGCGGGGGGGGGGGGTATGTGTGTGTTCGTGTGTGTGTGTGTGTGTGTGTGTGGTCTGATGAGTTCAACGTAGGCGGGGGCGTCGTCACGAGCGCGTGGAACTTTGATCTCGGCGACGGCTCCATCTACAACAAGGTTTGTGCGTGTGTGTGTGTTTTTATATGTGTGTGTGTGTGCATGTGTGGTCTGATGAGTTCAACAAGGGAGGGGTGTCGACACAAATGCGTGGAACTTTGATCTCGGCGACAGGTTTATCTACAACAAGGTAGATCCTTTGGGGAGGGAGGGAGGAAGGACACGCGGTCAAGGGGGGGGGGGGGAAGTGCCACGCGGTCCTTTGGGGAGGAACGAGGGAAGGGGCGTGTGGTCAAGGGGGGGGGGGAGAAGAGGGCGTTGCCAAGCGGCTACCCGCACACCGCTCGCCTGAATAATATGTACATATGTATACATGTATTGCATGCTGTACTCACCCCCGCGCACCTCCACCCCTGTGCACGCGCACCCCCCCCCCCAACACCCCCCGCACATGGAGCCTTTATGGCGCAACAATAAGATTCCGCACGCATGCTCTGCCCCCCCCCACACACACACACACACTCACCTCCTGCTCACACCCCCTTGCTCTGATCCCCATGCACGCGTGGGCCCTTCCCCCAACACCCCTCCCCCCACCCCATGCATGCACACCTCACACATGCTCATGTTCTGCCCACACTCCCTTGCTCTGACCTCAATGCAGTGCACTCCCTCCCCCCACAACACCTCCCTCCCTCCCTCCCCCTGCATGCAGCCCAGCTGGAGCAACAACGAGTTGCAGGTGAGTGTCTTGTTCGCCTGTCTTGCATGCTGGACCCCATGCAGTGTGGCCCATGCACTGCGTTGCCTGCCGCCTGCCCTGTGCGGTCTGGCGCCTTCCAGTACAAGTGTAGACCGCCAGTGCCCACAGCCAGCGCACTTAGCCAGCCCTGCTCACCCACCATGGGCTGCAGCTCGCATGGAACTTCCCTCCACCTCACATGCACCCCCTCTAGCCCGTCATGCCTGTGCCCCTTAAGCTGGGCCAAGGCTCTACAGTGGCTAGCAGGGACTGTATGTGCCCTCTAGCCGGGGGTGGGAACCAAGTGTGGGGCTCCCACTGGGCTTGCCTACTCCCCTGGACCGGGTGGGCAAGACAGTCTAGTGCGAGGCAGGAGCACTCTTGACACCCAACACATGGCACCAGCGCTGTGTGTTACACCCCCCCCTCTGAGTATACTTTTCAACGCTCTCTGTCTGCTTCCTGCTCCCAGTGCTACACCAATGACGCCGCCAACGTGCGCGTGGTTGCAGACCACGAGAACAGCCTGCATGCAACTTCCCTCTTGCCCCCCCCCCACAAATTGTACATTTCTCAACGCTCACTGCCTGCGTCCTGCTCTCAGTGCTACACCAACGACGCCGCCAACGTGCGCGTGGTGGCAGACCCAGAGGACACGTCAAACGGGGTGCTGAAGGTGCGTGCGTGTGTGTGTGCGTGTGTGTGTGCTGAAGGTGCGCAATCTATGCGCATGAGGAGTGTGTGTGTGTGTGTGTGTGTGTGCTGAAGGTGCGTGTGTGTGTGTGTGTGTGTGTGCTGAAGGTGTGTGTGTGTGTGTGTGCTGAAGGTGCGTGTGTATGGGCTGAAGGTGTGTGTGTGTGTGTGTTTGTGTGTGTGCTGAAGGTGTGTGTGTGTGTGTGTGTGCTGAAGGTGCGTGATATATGCGTGCTACAGCCAGTTAGGGTTTGCGTGGCCATGCGGGCGTGGGCCTAGACAGGCCAAGCCAGGCCAGTCACAATGCGCACGAGTAGGAGAATCTGTGTGTTTGCTAATTTGCCCCGCTCGTCTCTTGTCGGCCCCGTCAGCCCACCTGACTTCAAAGTCAAATTGTAGGAGGTGTGGACCACTCACCGCCAAATCAAATATATCACTGGAAAGGCCTGAGAACTAGCCTTCTGAGACTGTTCCCATATTTTCCAGGAACCCAGTATTGAGGGAGATGTGGGGGGGTGAACCTATGTGTGCTAATTTGCCCCCTGTCTTCCTAGCCCACAAACACATGCACGAACACACCGCATCCAGCTGGTATGCTGTGAGGTGCACACACACTCGCACGCAGGCACGCATGCATGCATGCACACACACACACACACACACATGCACACACACAAACACACTCACACACACACACACACACACACACACACACACATGCACACTCACACCTACCCACCCATACGCACACCCACAACACCCACAACACACGCACACACTCACCCCACACTTCCCGTCCCCCCATCCCCAGATCACCGCGACGCGCCAGGCTGGCCGCAGCTGCTTCAATGGGGCGGTGAGTGTGACAGTGCTTCAGTTGGGCGGTAGACCGCCACAGGCGTCTTTCGGCTGAATTCATGAATTGTTTTTCAGGGTTTGTAAACCGCCAGAAATTTCCGATTTGAACATTTTGTGTGTTTGTTTTCGTCTGTATGTTTTGTTTCTTCATCCGGGGGGTGCGCAGCCCCCGGCCGCCGGTGGCCGGTGGGTGAGGTGTGTCCGATTGTGTGTGTGTGCTACAATGGGGCGGTGCGTGGCGAGAAGGTTGTCGTCGTCGAAAGCGCAACACAGTGGGAACGCCTAAACCCTGTGTAAAAACACGGCCCGTTAGAAAGCCAGGGAGTTGCGTCTACCCCACAGCACAGTCCCCCGCTGTGAGTCTCATTCTCTCGAGAATATTGGTTTCGCGCGCATGCAGGGGAAGACGCATGGGCGCACTTGTATACGCTGCCACCCTCGCGCGCCCAGCACTGGTGCCCCGCAGTATAAGCCCCATCAGCAATGCGCCACCACACGACACAAGCACCAAGCTGCAGAAGAATACGCACATGAACCCACACAAATGCACACACACACGCACACACACACACACAAACACACACGCACACACACGCACGCACACACACACACACACAATCCCCCCCCCCCAACACACACACGCAGTCCAAGCCATCCTCAACGCGCGACTATACAAGCGCCAAGCTGCAGACGCGCGACAGGCTGGCAGTGCGCTACGCGGCCGACGGTTCACCAGTGCGGGTGGAGGCACGCATCAAGGTGTGACCTAACCCTAAACCCTAAACCCTAAATTCTAAATCCAAAACCCTAAACCCTAAACCCTAAACCCTAAACCCTAAACCCTAAACCCTAAACCCTAAACCTTGAACCCTAAATCCCTAAATCCTAAACCCTAAACCCTTAACCGTAAACCCTTAACCCTGAACCGTGCTGCGCTGTGCTGTACTGTGGGTAAGGGTGCAGGTTCTAGGGCCTATGGTCTGGGGTTTAGGGTTTAACAGGCTGAAATGCGCTGTGCTGTGCTGTGCCGTGCTGTGTGGAATTTGTGTTCTAAATAAATTGGAACAAACAAAAACAAACAAATGCCGTGCGCTACACTGCCGATGGGTCGCTTGTACAGGTGGAGGCGCGCATCAAGGTGTGACCTCGTGCTGCGCTGTACTATGAACCAAAGTTTAGGGTTTGTGGCTTAGATGCTAGCGTACAGTGCTGTAATGTGCTGCGCTGCACTGTGCTGTGCTGTGCTGCTGTGCACGCCCGTGCGGGTGGAGGCATGCACCAAGGTGTGGCTTGCTGTGCTGTCATGCGCTGCACTGCTGTGCTGTGCTGTGCTATGATTCAGCTGATTTGCTTGTGCTGCGCTGCGCTGTGCTGACTGCTGAACTCCTCATCTACCACGCTGTGCCTGCTCAACTCTCCATCTACCGTGCTGTGTCTGCTCAACTCCCCATCTATCGCACTGTGCCTGCTCAACTCCCCATCTACCGCGCTGTGCTGCCTGCTCAACTCCCCATCTACCGCGCTGTGCTACCTGCTCAACTCCCCATGTACCGTGCCGTGCCTGCTCAAATGCCCATGTACCGCGCTGTGCCGACCCTTCCCACCCCCACTACCCATCTGGACGCAGCTACCGCTCGCTTCTGGCACGTGGCCCGCGTTCTGGCTGTTGCCTCAGGTGTGTGCTCTGGTTAAGGGCTCAGGGTGTTAAGGGTTAAGGGTAAACCCCAAACTTAGGTTTATATTTTAGTGTTTAGGGTTTAGGGTTTGGCCCGCGTTCTGGCTGTTGCCTCAGGTGTGTGCTCTGTTTAAGGGCTAAGGGTGCCAACACCCTTAACTAAGGGTGAAGGGTAACCCCCAAACTTAGGAGGTTTTATCCTCCTAGATTTTATATTTTAGTGTGAAGTGTTTAGGGTTTGGCCCGCATTCTGGCTGTTGCCTCAGGTGTGTGCTCTGGTTAAGGGCCGAGGGTGTAAAAGGTTTAAGGTAAACACCCAATTTAGGTTGTATATTTTAATGTTTAGGGTTTAGGGTTTGGCCCGCATTCTGACCGCTGCCTCAGGTGTGTGCTCTGTTTAAAGGCTAAGTGTTCAGGGTCAAGGTTAGCTGTTAAGGTTGGCTGTTAAGGTTAGCTGTAAGGGTTATGGGTAAAGGGCAAAAGTAAGCTGAAGTTTTGTTTTTGAGGGATTAGGGTTTAGGGTTTAGGATTCAGGGTTTGGCCCGTGTACTGGCTGCTGCCTGAGGTGATTGCTCTGGTCTATCTTCTGATGATGATGGATGTTACAGTCAGGCGGTGCTTCTCCGGAGAGGCGGTTGCCGCTGTAGACGGCATGGAGGCCACATGGAGGCGGAAAATGATTCAAGGCCAACGGGCGGCAACAAGAAATTCTTCCATCCAGCAAAGAATCACTGCAGTCCGGGACACCCTCTTCCCGTCGTTACAACCGACAATTAGAAGGACGGACTTAAACAACTCCCGCCGTGACCCCACCGGCCTGTTGCCTGGATGGTGCTCCAGCGGTGAAATCGAAGTTGTGGAGCAAGCGAGCGCGCACGGACTGCCGTGACCGGTTCAATTCACCCAACACCATTCTGCCTTACTGCCCGCCTGTGTGCGCAGCCAAACGACTACTGCGAATGGTACTCCAGGCGGTGAGATTGACGTGATGGAGCAAGTGAATGCGTGAGACCGTGAAAATCCAATCCCCTTATACTTCTGACCGCTTGCCCCCTTGTGTGTGGCGCCGAACGATTATGGCGGGTGGTGCTCCAGCGGTGAAATCGACGTTATAGAGCAAGTGAACGCGGAAGGCCATGACTTATGCTTGTGACTGCCCCGTACACTTCTGTCTGCCCGCCTGTGTGCGCAGCCGATTGATTATGGCGGGTGGTGCTCCAGCGGTGAAATCGACGTAATGGATCAAGTGAACGTGGGAGGCCATGACTTACGCTTGTGACTTCCTATACACTTCTGACTGCCCCTTACACTTCTAACTGCCTGCCCGCCTGTTTGCGCAGCCGACCGACTATGGTGGATGGTGCTCCAGCGGTGAAATCGACGTGATGGAGCAAAGGAGCGCACACGGGACACCGTATGAATTGCCCAATTCCCCAACACCATTATGCCTGCCTGCCCGCCTTTGTGTGCAGCCGAACGACTACGGCGGATGGCGCTCCATCCGTGAAATCGACGTGATGGAGCCAGTTAACGTGGGAGGCCATGCCTGATCCAATTACCCAACACTGTTTTGCATGCCTGCACGCCCGCCTGTGCAGCCGAACGACTATGGCGGATGGTGCTCCAGCGGTGAAATCGACGTGATGGAGCAAGTGAATGCGGAGACCGTGACGCACTCGACGCTGCACTTTGGAGGCATCCCTGGCGGCGGGTCTGGTCAGGACTGCGTGTTCAAGGTGTGTGTGCGTGCGTGCATGCGTGCGTGCGTGCGTGCGTGCGTGCATGCGTGCGTGTGTGCGTGCGTGCGTGCATGCGTGCGTGCGTGCGTGTGTGTGTGTGTGCGTGTATGCGTGTGTGTGTGTGTGTGTGTGCACGCATGCATGTATGTGGGTGGAATCCCTGGCGAGAGGTCTGGCCAAGACTGCGTACGGACACGCGTCTTCAAGGTGTGTGTGCGTGTGCATGTGTGTGTACGTGTGTGTGTGTGTGTATGTGTGTGCACATGTGCGTGTATGTGGGTGGCAACCCGGGCGGAGAGTCTGGCCAGGACTGCATGTTGCAGGTGTTAGTGTGTGTGTGTGTGATTGATGACCAGAAACAGCATATCTAGGTCTGCTATTCAGAGTTCTCTGTAACGATCTCCCTCTCTCTCTCTCTCCGTCCCTCTCTCTCTCCCTCCTCTCTCTCTCTCTCTCTCTCTCTCTCTGTGTGTGTGTGTGTGTGTGTGTGTGCACGCATGC